>JANCRA010000263.1:0-141949 GCA_024362935.1 Setophaga petechia
CTCCCCGATTTTGGGGTGTCCCCCTCCCCTCACCACTTCACCAGGTACCCCTCGATGCCCCCCAAATTTCAGGGATTCCCCCAAACTTTTGGGGTTGCTCCAAGTTTCAAGGATTCCCCCAAAGTTTTGTGATCTCACCCCAAAATTTTGGGGTCCTTCCCGAAGTTTTGGGGTACCCCCAAATTTTTGGGGTCCCCTAAATTTTGGGGTGCCCCCCTCCCCTCACCACTCCATCAGGAACCCTTTGATGCCCTCCCAAATTTCATCGATTCCCACAAAATTTTCGAGTTGCTCCAAATTTCAGGGATTCTCCCAAAGTTTTGTGATCTCACCCCAAAATTTTGGGGTCCCCCCCGATTTTGGGGTGCTGCACTCACCCCCCTCCCGGCACCACTCCACCAGGTACCCCTTGATGCCCCCCAAATTTCAACAATTCCCACAAACTTTTTGGGTTGCTCCAAATTTCAGCGATTCCCACCAAGTTTTGGGATCTCCCTCAATTTCAGGGATTCCCACCAAGTTTTGTGATCTCACCCCAAAATTTTGGGGTCCCTCCCGAAGTTTTGGGGTACCCCCAAATTTTTGGGGTCCCCTAAATTTTGGGGTGCCCCCCTCCCCTCACCACTCCACCAATCCACCCTCAATGCCCCCCAAATTTCAGCCATTCCCACAAACTCTTCGTGTTGCTCCAAATTTCAGCGATTCCCACCAAGTTTTGGGATCTCCCCCAAAATTTTGGGGGTCCCCCCGGATTTTGGGGTGCCGCACTCACCGCCCTGGCGGCACCACTCCCCCAGGTACCCCTCGATGCCCCCGGCCCCCCGGCGCTCCGGCGGGCACCACTTGAGGGTGGCCGTGGTGTCCGGCATGTCCTCCAGTGTCAGGTGAGTGGGCTCGCTGGTGGGGGCTGCAGGGACACCCCAAAATCACCCCAAATCAGCCAAAAATCAGCCCAAAATCAGACAAAATCAGCACAAAATCAGCACAAAAATCAGAGCAAAAATCAGACCAAAATCACCCAAAATCAGCACAAAATCACCCAAAATCAGCCCAAAATCAGCACAAAAATCAGCCCAATATCAGACAAAAATCAGCCCAAAATCACCCCCAAACTACCCCAGAATCATCCCAAAATTACACCAAAAATCACCCCAAAATCAACACAAAAATCAGCCCAAAATCATTCTAAAATCAGCCCAAAATCAGCACAAAATCAGCACAAAAATCAGTACAAAATCATCCTAAAATCAGCCCCAAATCAGCCCAAAATCAGCCAAAAATCGCTCAAAATCAGCCCAAAAATCAGCCCCAAATCACCTCCAAATTACCCCAGAATCATCCCAAAATTACACCAAAAATCAGCCCACAATCAACCCAAAATCAGCCCAGAATCATCCCAAAATCAGCCCAAAATCAGCTCCAAAATCACCCAAAATTCCCTCCAGGACCCCCCAAATCCCCCTGGGAGCCCCCAGACCCAATCGAGGACCCCCAAAATCCTCCTCAAATCCCGTCCAGGACCCCCCAAATCCCCTTGAGACACCCCCAGACTCAATCCAGGACCCCCAAATCCTCCTCAAATCCCGTCCAGGACCCTCAAATCCCCTTGAGACACCCCCAGACTCAATCTAAGACCCCCAAATCCCCTTCAGGACCCCCCAAATCCTCCTGGGACACCCCCAGACCCCATCTAGGACCCCCAAATCCCCTTCAGGACCCTCCAAATCCCCTTGAGACACCCCCAGACCCAATTCTGGACCCCCAAATCCTCCTCAAAACCCCCCCAGGACCCCCTAAAACACCCCAAATTTTGCCCAAATCCCCCCAGATTTTGCCCAAATCCCCCCAGATTTTGCCCAAATCCCCCCAAATTTTGCCCAAAGCCCCCCAGGGATCCCAACCCACCGATGGGCATGAAGGGGGGGGTGTTGAGGCTGGGGGCCGAGACCCTGATGGCGCTGACGGCGCAGACCCTCATCTCGTAGAGCACCCCCTCGATCTGCGCGGGGACTCGAAGGTGAGCGCGGGCAGCGCCTCGGAATTGAGCTTCATCCACCGGTGAGAGCCCTTCTTCTTCCTCTCCACCAGGTAACCTGGGACAGGTGAGACAGGTAAGGGACAGGTAAGGGACAGGTGAGACACAGGTGAGACACAGGTGAGACACAAGTGAGACACAGGTGAGACACAGGAGCCCTAAATCCCCCTTCATCCATCGATGCAAGCCCTTCTTCCTCTCCACCAGGTAACCTGACCAGGTGAGACAGGTGAGGACAGATGGGGACAATGGGACAGGTGAGGAAGGTGAGAACAGGTGAGGACAGGTGAGGACAGGTGTGACAGGACACACAGACAGAGCTCACACAGGTGTGAGGATGAGGAAGGGACACCCAGGTGCCTCTCAGGTGTGTCTCTCAGGTGTGCCCCCCAGGTGTGCCCCCAGGTGTGTCTCTCAGGTGTGCCCCCAGGTGTGTCTCTCAGGTGTGTCTCTCACCTGTGACCGGCTGCCCCCCGTCGAACTTGGGCGGTTCCCAGACCAGCACGGCCCAGTCCTCGCCCACCTGGGTGACGCGAACGGCCTCGGGCGGGTCGGGCACATCTGCGGGGACAGGTGAGGTTACCTGTGGCACCAGGTGTGCCCAGGTGTGCCCCCAGGTGTGTCCAGATGTGTTTCCAAGTGTGCCCAGGTGTATCCCCAGGTGTTCCCAGGTGTGTTTCCAGGTGTGCCCTGGTGTGCTCCCAGTCGTATCCTCAGGTGTTCACAGGTGTGCCCAGGTGTGCCCTGGTGTATCCAGATGTGCCCAGGTGTATCCCCAGGTGTGTCCCCAGGTGTGCCGTACCCACGACGCGGATGTTGATGGCGGCCGTGTCCCCCCATCCCCACAGGTGTGTCCCCAGGTGTGTCCCTAGTTGTATTCCCATTGCCCCCAGGTGTCCCCAGGTGTCCCCAGGTGATCTCAGGTGTATCCCAGGTGTATCTCAGGTGTGCCCAGGTGTCCCCAGGTGTGTCCAGGTGTATCTCAGGTGTATCTCAGGTGTGCCCAGATGTGTCCCCAGGTGTGCCCCATACCCACGACTCGGGTGTTCATGGCAGCCGTGTCCCCCTCCCCATTGTCCCCATTGTCCCAGGTGTATCCCCAGGTGTATCTCAGGTGTCCCCAGGTGTATCTCAGGTGTACCCCAGGTGTGCCCAGGTGTGCCCAGGTGTATCCCGTACCCACGACGCGGATGTTGATGGCGGCCGTGTCCTCCCCGGCCGGGTTGGTGACGCGGATCTCGTAGCGCCCCTCGTCGGCGCGCTCGGCGCTCTCGATGGCGAATCTGCTCGAGATGGACACGGCCCTCCTTGGCCGAGAACTCCTACAGGTGAGACAGGTGAGACAGGTGAGGACACACATGGAATGGTGTGGGACAGGTGTGGGACAGGAGCTGCTCAGCTCGTGCTGGTCCTCCAGGTGCACACGCCCCTCCTTGGCCGAAAACTCCTACAGGTGAGATGGACAGGTGGGACAGGTGGGACAGGTGAGACAGGTGGGACAGGTGTGTGACAGATGGGACAGGAGCTGCTCAGCTCGTGCCGGTCCTCCAGATGGACGAGCTCCTCCTTGGCCGAAAACTCCTACAGGTGAGAGACAGGTGAGAGACAGGTGAGATGGAAATTTGTGAGACAGGTGAGATGGACAGGTGAGACAGGTGAGATGGACAGGTGTGGGACAGGTGAGATGGACAGGTGTGGGACAGGTGTGAGACAGGAACTGCTCAGCTTGTGCCGGTTCTCCAGGTGGACAAGCCCCTCCTTGGCTGAAATCTCCTACAGGTGAGACAGGTGAGAGACAGGTGAGACAGGTGAGGGCACACATGGAATGGTGTGGGACAGGTGAGGGACAGGAGGAGCTGCTCAGCTTGTGCCGGTCCTACAGGTGGACACACCCCTCCTTGGCCGAAAACTCCTGTACAGGTGAGAGACAGGTGACACAGGTGTGACACACAGGTAACCCCAATGACACAGGTGTGTCCCAGGTGAGCTCACCTGTCTGTCCTTGCTCCAGATGATGCTGGGCAGGGTTCTCCCGAGATGGGCACAGTGACGCAGGTGTGACAGTGACACACAGGTACATGGGGGTGACACAGGTGACACACAGGTCACTCCAATGACACAGGTGTGACACACAGGTCACTCCAATGACACAGGTGTGACACTCAGGTGTCCCAGGTGAGCTCACCTGCCCATCCTTGGTCCAGGTGACGGTGGGCAGGGGTTCCCCCGAGATGGACACAGTGACACACACAGGTAACACAGGTAGCCCCAATGACACAGGTGTGACACAGGTGACACTCAGGTGACACAGGTGAGCTCACCTGTCCATCCTTGGTCCAGGTGACGGTGGGCAGGGGCTCCCTCAAGATGGGCACAGTGACACAGGTGTGACAGTGACACTCAGGTGACACAGGTGACACACAGGTGTGTCCCAGGTGAGCTCACCTGCCCATCCTTGCTCCACGTGAGGGTGGGAAGGGGCTCCCCCGAGATGGGCACAGTGACACACACAGGTGACACAGGTAACCCCAATGACACAGGTGACACAGGTGACACACAGGTGTGACACAGTGACACACAGTGACACACAGGTGAGCTCACCTGCCTGTCCTTGCACCAGGTGACGGTGGGCAGGGGCTCTCCCGAGATGGGCACGTCCAGCCTGAGTTTGTTTCCCGCCACCACCACCAAGGTGTTCTCCAAGTCCTTGCCCGAGCAGTCCAGGTAGATCTTGGGGGGCTCTGGGGGGAACAGGTGTGACCAGGTGTCCCCTCAGGTGTCCCCAGGTGTCCCCAGGTGTCCCCTCAGGTGTCCCCAGGTGCCCAATCCGGCTGCTGTCTCTGCTCGGGCACACGCAGGATGGGTCGGGGCAGCCCGCGGATCAAAGGATGAGTCTGGACTCTTCAATGCTTCGGTCTTCAGAATGTTTATTAATTTTATCTCACAGAGATTTTCCTTTCTGCCAGCTGGGATCTGACCAGCAAGGCAACCAAGGGCACTCTGACCACCCACGGGGCAGTCGTGTCCTTTTATAACAAAAACTACGTACATTATATTTACCTTTTATTCCCAATACCTTTCACCCTTATTGACAAGTGCACCTTCACCACAAACCAATCCCCAAGTGCCAACACCACCACAGAAGATGGAAGACAAGAAGAAAGAAGAAACATGAGACACGCCCCGATTCCTCCATCTTGTCTCCATAACCCCCCTGTACCGAGATATAACCCCCCTGTACCATAATCCTAAAATACATATTTTACCCTGAAAATACATAATCCCTCCACCACTTAAACTGTGGTCATTCTCACGTCCTCATACACACCCTCTGAAGGGTCAAAGTCCAGCCACCAAGAATGCCTGGCAACATTCCAGGACCTCCGAGCCCCCCATGGGTTTTCTCGGTGATTCTGGACGTTAGGAGCGATATTCTGAGCTCCCACAGCAAAACATCTGTCATTTTGGGATTCATCCTAACGAAGCTACTGAAACAGTTCTTATATACATAGGCAATGGATGTGCATGCTTTAGGACCATTTGTGATTTTGTGCTTGTAGAAGATGTTGTAGTAGATACAAAAAATCACTCAAACTTCTGTGCTTGTAACTTTACTAAGATTTCTCTTATGAAGCTCCAGTTACCTCTCACTACCTATTGCAATCCAACTACACACTGATCCACAAGCTGATGCCTACCCCCACCGGAATGAGCCTTACCCTGGTGAGACAACTGCTGCTCCATCAAGACCTGGTTGAGAATCTCGAGAAGATCAAGGAAAGCAGACAGAAGACCCTGGTGACTGTTCATCATAACGTGAGACAAATACACCAGGTCATGGAGAGGGTAAAGCAGGATGCCGAGCAGAGGTGGTGGGATATTCCCTTTGGGTGGTCACCTACTGCTACCGGTGTCCTGAACAGTGTGTGTCATCCCATTGTTGTTCTTTTGATTTTAATCGCTCTTGGTTTTACCTTGTCAGCAGCCCTGTTCATTGTTAATTGGAACATGATGAAAAAGCTAAAGAGATTGACGACTATAATCAATGCACACAGCTTAGCCAAGGTCCTTTACACTATAGACATCCCCAAAACCTTTGACGCAAAGCAATTACGAATCAAGCATATGTGCTTTAGAATATTTTGGACTTTTAAGTATGTTTTTGTGAAAATTATTTTAGTTTTAGAGGATTATTTTAGAAATTAATTTTTAAAAGTTAATGCTTATGTTATGATTTATTTGATTGTGATTAGTTTTAATCATTTTTTGAAATTGTTACACAAATGATATTGTTTTAATTAAAAAATTATTTTTGAAATTGTTATGAAAAAATATATATTAATCAACTTTTGCAAAAATTGTTATGATAATTAATATTAATTACGTTTGTTTATTGCTTCCCCTTTTCCTATCTTTCTTTTTCCCTCTTTTCTCCTCTTTCCAGTCATCCTTATTTTTTTTGGGTTATGCTACCGATGTGCAATGAGTTCTGAAGAAGCTTCAGAGTTCTGCTGATGAAGATCCCCTAAGACAATCGTGAGTCACGGGGTCGTGTAAGAGTCTGTCGGAAATACCCTTCATTTGTTGCCTCACGATTGTCATGGAGGACCACCGAAAAGTTAAAACTGTTAAGCCAGTGGGGAGAGGAAAGTCACGCGATTGTCAGCTTGTTTCCACAGGTGTTATTTGCATAACAAGCCATGCTGAACACGAAGGGGGCATCCTGCCCCTTCTGAACAATGGACTCTCTCCCCACCTCCTGGCCGGCCTGGCTTGAGCTCTGGATGATCTCCCACAGAAGACCCCTCTCACCTGCCCGCAACCATCGTGACACACAAGCAGAAAAGGCCTCTTCATCAAGGAACCAAGACAAGAAACTCCCCATGCAAGAAAACCCCCCTTGCACCTTCCTCCAGAGACTGGGACTGAACACCCCCCCTTACTTGGGGGAGTTGTGCAGTGGAGGGGAAAAAGTTGCCCAGAATAACGTACCTGCGAGCATTGGGCCATGAAAACAATGATCTGTGCCTGTTGCTTGGCTTGGATTCTGTGTACGCTCCTACTCTGTTCTTTCCCCCTCCCTGAAGACCTTTGTTTTGGTTTCCCTCCCCCAACAAAAAATCGTATAACTGGAGCCCCGGTTAGCCGTGCGCTTCGAGATCTCCACGGACGTGGACTGGCGAGCTTTGAAAGGTTGGACCCTCGAAGGACAAGAGCAACACCATGCTTCGGTAGCTATACTCATCCCCCCTTTTCCTCCCTTTTTCCCTTTTTCCTCCCTTCTTCTCCCCGATTCCCTCAAAAACGCACTACAGTTGTAGTTATACCAATAAACAAAACCTGTAGATTTTGTTGCTGCAAATCCCCTGTGCCTTGGCTGGTTATTTTTGCACGTAAAAATCACCGCGTCATCTGTCCACTGGGACGGATGACAACATATGAGCAGCCATTTTCCCTGGTGAACCTGGCAGGAACGTGGGCAAGTGCAGAAGATTGGCATGACTCTGGCATCAGAGAACATGTGCTGTGTCTCTGATGCTGCTGCCAGCACTGTGAAGGAAGAGCCAAGACAAGCGCTGCAAGCAGACACATCCTGCCACTTTCCGCTCTTCCATGGACACGCAACACACTTGTTCCCCTCAGCTCCAGAAGACTTGATGCAGGAACAGAAACATTCCTGCAGCAAGGACCAAAGGCCAAGGGCCCTATGGCCACTTTCCCTTCCACACCGCACGCTTGGGCAACTTCCTGAGACCAAGCAGCCTTTTCCCCCTCTTCCCCATTGGCCTGAAGACACTGTGCACCAAGAGAAAGCTCCTGGACACCTGGCTATGCAACAACAGCAATTTAATGTTTTTCTAGTGGGTGAAGGGAAAGGAAGTGCTGGCAGAGGAGAGCTGTTCCCCGCAGGCGCAGGTGACCCCAGCAGACGCAGCCTCCCGCATCAGTTCTCCGCAGCGCCGCGGCAGGACACTCAGCCACGGCGACACAGGAAAGGCCGTGACTTCCAGAGGCGGCGCAGTCGGTCTCGCATCTTCTGCAGTCGGGAGGAGGGAATGCTCTGTACAGCTAAAAGGATGTGCAGAGCTTGAAGCGCCAGGCATGAGATGGCTGGGCTGCTGTCATCCGTCATGTCCTGAAGGGCTGCAGAGAGAGAAACAGAGGCACAGTCAGAGGCTGCATCTGGGGGGAACTGAGGAGAGCCTCCAGCCTCGTCCATGCACCGCAGCTCCTGCCACAGCCTGCAGCAAGCAGGAGACAAGAAGGACGAGCTGGCAGCCGCTGGCCACCAATGTCCCGCAGGCCCCTGCAAGGTGTCTGTGCTGTGGCCACGCTGCCCTTAGGGCACGCAGGGAGCGGAGCCGTCGGCGGGCAGGCGGGCCAGGGAATGCAGCTGCCAGCGGCAGCCCCCGCCGAGAGCCCGCGGGCCTCACTCACCCCTGCAGATGACGCGGAACTGCGGCTGCTGCCCTGTCAGGTAGCGCCCGGCCATGCCTGGGGAACACAGAGCGTGTCCTGCCTTCAGAGCCACAGCTGCCGCACACGGCCGCTGCCAGCCCTGAGGCCACACGCCCTGCTGGCCCGGCAGGGCTCAGCCCGGGGCCCTGGCGCACGCTGCCACCCGAGGGCACGGCTGCCAGAGGGCGGCAGCAGCGATGCCCAGGCCAGCGGGGGCTGCGCATGGCCGCGCCCGGCTGCTGCAGCCGGGACAGCAGGCGGGGCCGGGGCCGAGCTGCGGCGGGGCGGGCCGGGGCGGGGAGGGAGCCGGGCTTGGGGCTCACCCATGAACCTGACGGCCGCCTCTCGCAGGGGCTCCTGTGCGCTCTGCAGGTACGGCAGGGCCAGGCGCAGGCGCTCGGCCGCTCGGCTCCTGTCCTCTGCCAGCTGCGGAGAGCGGCAGGGCACGGAGGGAAAGGGTTGATGCGGGCCCTGCCCCTGGGCCGGGCCCTGCCCACAGAGCCCTGGGGCCCGGCCAGCAGCCGCAGGCGCCGGGCTCGGGACGGGGCGGAGGGCCCGGCGAGGCGCGGTGCCGCCCCGCAGCAGAGCCCAGCTGGCTCGGGGCTCCGTCGGCACCGCGCCTGGGGCCAGAGGAGCCTGGAGAAGAGCCCGCACGGCCCAGGCAAGGCAGCGGCGTGTGGGGCGCAGGCTGGTGCCCCTGCCTGCGGCACTGGGCCGGGGCCACAGCTGCCTCCCGCACAGACTGGGCGCCGTGGGGCAGGCGGCTTCTCCAGGCATGGGGCTGGGGACTGCAGCCTGTCCTTACCAAGCACTCGGCAAATCTCCACATCTGATGCGTCTTCAGCAGCTGCTTGAGATCCTTCCTCTTCAGGAACCTTACTGCAGCAAGCAGCGTTTCCCGAGAGGCCTGCAGAGCAGCAGAGAGCCAGAGATGGCACTGCAGCCCAGGGCACAGGGCGCGCATCTCTGTGCCAAGGCCAGGAGGAGGCTGGAGCCCGTCAGGTGCCAGGGCGTGGGGAGACAGCTGAGCCCCCTCCCATGGGGACAGCCAGGAGGCCTCACCTGTGCCACACACCCGTTCTCATCGTGGCAGTGGAAGAAGAGTGGGAGCAGGCTCTGGCTCACATGCTTCTTCAGGGCCTTTTCTCCCTGTGCCACTACCAGCGTGATCACATCTTGGAAGGGGCTAATGGAGAGCAGCTGCACAAGGCTGTTGTCCTATGTGAAAGGAAGCAAAAGGCCTCCACATCAGCTGCTGCAGGCCCCCCTGATGCCAGGCCCAAGGCGCCAGCCAGATGCCTGTGGCTGGGGGCACAGAGCCTCACATTGTCAAAGAGGTGCCAGAGCGCCTCAGCCAGCTGCAGGGCGATGGGGCTGGCTATTGCCACGTCTTTCTGCAGCAGCAGGAGGCTGAGCACAACCAGGGTCATCTCAACAATGTCTTCATCCCTATCCCACAGTAGCTTCCCAAGGCTTTCACTCAGGCTGTACATGCTTGGATCCTGTGTGCAAAACAAGGCTGGACAACTCCACACTGCTGCTGCTGCTGCTGCTGCTGCTGCTGCTGCTGCTGCTGCCCTCGGGCTCAAAGGTCGAAGGCCTGTCCCCAAGCACTCAGGCAGCGGAAGAGCGACCCTGGAGAGCTGGGAGCAGCTGCCACAGCTGCCAAAGCCCAGCTAAGCCCAAGGGCCTGCTTTCCCCAGCCCCATGCTGCCAGCACAGCTTCAGCTGCTGCCTCCTTCTCACCATCGAGGTGAGCACCACAAGGCCTCGGAGCGCCACGCCACGCATCTGCCTGGATTCGCTCTGCAGGTGCCTTGTCAAGATCTCCAGGACTTTTTCACCACATTCGCTCAAGTCCAGGCAATCCAGGACCTGAAAGGCACAGAGCAGGCACAGAGGTGCCCAGCTGGCAGGAGCTCACAAGTGCACAGGGCCGAGCCAAGGCAGCAGCAAAGGGCACAGGCAGCGTCCCAGGCAGCTGCGGCTACGAGAGGGCAGAGGGCTGGGAGGCAGCTCAGCCAGGCAGCGCTGGCCATGGGGCTCACCTCCACCAGGAAGGCCAGGGCGGGCAGCTCCCAGTCTGAAATGTCTTCACTGAGCAGGTCAAAGAGGCAGGATGCCATGCCGCAGCACCAGATGATGGAGACACGGCGCATCTCCCTGGCGGGGAGAAAAAGGCACCATTGCTGCTGGGCCGGGCGGGCAAACCTCTCCCAGGGCTGACTGGCAGAGCTCTGGTCTGCTCCTGAGCACCCCGGGGGCGCTTTGGGAGGCAGCTGTTCCCAGGCACCCTCCTCTGCCGGCCTTTTCCAGTCTGCTCATCCCTCCCTTGGCGACAAGGCCCTGCTGCCCATGACCACAGGGACTGTGTGGGGCGTTGCGGGCACAAAGGAGAGGGGCGGTGGGGAGAAGGAGGTCTCACCTGGCCAGCAGACCCACTGCGCAGTGGTGGGTGTCAGCACAGAGCAGTGTGTCCCAGGCACGCTTGTGTTCCATGGACAGCACCACGTGCTCATAGCGCATTTGGCAGAGCAGGGTCTTCAGGGTGTGCAGGGCAAAGCTGTGTGCAGAGCAAAGGCCCGGTGATGCTGGGAGCCCCGGCTCCTGCCCTGGGGACATGGCAGGGATGGGGAGACTGGGAGGACTGGCATGGAGCACCTGTTGGGGTTGGCGGAGAGGCCGTGTTGCTGCAGGCATCCCTTCCAGAAGGTCTCAACCTCTTCTGGCATCTCCTGCGTGCTGATGTACACTTGGAAGAGCAGACGCAGAAAGAGATTAGAGAAATATTCCAGAACAACAGGCGAGCGCCAGGCCAGATTGAAGACTCTCCACAGCGCCACGGTTGCCTGCAAGAAATCAAAGAGCCAGAGACAAGGCTCAGTGGCCAAGACATGCATGTGGCAGGGCCCGAGCATGCGAGGCAGAGGCCGGGGGAGACACGAGGGGAGCAGCCGGCCTAGTGCCCCTTAAGCCTGCCCCTAAGGCAGGATTCAGTGCAGTGTCTGAGGCAGAAGGATGCAGCTGGCAGGAGGACAGAGAGCTGGCTGCTGGAGAGGCAGCCTAGGGGCTGGCAAAGGCCAGCTCCAGAAACTCACAGCCAGGGCAAAGACTCCTGCGTCGTCCCCATCGCAGGTGTACGCACTGTCCACTGGCCAGGCGCTCAGCACATGGAGTAGCTGCAGCACCAGCTCCACAGTCCTGCTCGAGGACATGATGGTTGCCCACATGGTGGCGGCAGCTCTGTGGTGGCAGAGCTCTGTGTCAGGGTTGTCTCGGCCACAGCGCCTTGGCCTGGGCAGCTGCAGGGGCCCGCGCTGGCCCTCAGCCCTGCCTCTGCCCGCTGCCCCTGGCCGGCAGCGGCCAGCCAGCCCACGTGGGTACAGGGGCCCCGAGGGGCAGGGAGGGAGCATGGCACCAGGCTCAGCAGCTGACTTGGCAGCGCTGGAAAACAGAGGAGCCAGAGGATCCTGGAACTCCCTGCCTGTCTGGCAGTCAGCAGGGACAGGCTCTACAGGGTGATGGGCCGGTGCACTCAGAACCCTCAAGGCACGTGCGGCTGCCCGACCTGTCACACGATAGGGCCCAGCACAAGAGGGTGATCAGCACGTCACAGGGGTATTCCTCAGTCAGCTCCAGAAGGGCCTTGTTCAGCCTGTGCCCAGCAGACTCATTGGCCGTGAGCCACTGGTGGATGTACCTCACCATGGCGGGCACCTGGAGAAGGCACGGGCAGAGTGGCAGAGCTGGCAGAGCAGCAACTTGCCCTGAGAAGTGCTTCCCTTCCAAACACATTGGGCCCGGCAGACCCAGCTCAAGGCGCCACACTGCTGCTGGGGCCATCGAGCCATTGCCCCAGGCTGCTTACTTGCGTTGGATTGGAGACACCCCTCTCCACAATCAAATCCAGCATGGCAGCACCGGTCTCGGCATCGAGGAACGGAAGGTTGGCCAAGATGGCCGTGCTAGCACCGGCGGTCTCTTCCTGCCAAAGGCACGTGATGAATTCACAGAGGGTGTGCAGGAGAAGGGCAGCAAGGGAGGGAGAATCCATGGAGCGCTCCAAGCCTGGTGCTTGGTTGAGCAGTGCCAGCAGGCCCAGCCCAGGTGGGGATGGCTGCAGGTACCTGCGCCGTTCTGCCGAAGCAGCCACGGGTGGCTTCCTGTTCCTCTGTCTGCTCCTTGGCTGCATCTGGCAAAGAGCAAGCACAGCCAGAGCTGAGGGGCTGTGGGAGAGGCCAAAGAACACAGCCCAGCCCTGCGCTGCCCGGGCAGGGAGGGCCACAGGATGCCCCGGGGTATGGAGCGCGGCTGCCAGCTGCTCCAGCCCAGCTTCTGTCCTATCCATGGACCGGACAGGGATGGGATGGGATGGGATGGGATGGGATGGGATGGGATGGGATGGGATGGGATGGGATGGCATGGGATGGCATGGGATGGCATGGGATGGCATGGGATGGCATGGGATAGGATGGGATGGGATGGGATGGGATGGGATGGGATGGGATGGGATGGGATGGGATGGGATGGGATGGGATGAGATGGGATGGGGCCAAGCTGGCTACAGGCACCAGCCCTGCGGCCCAGCTCAGACACTCACGCTCCTGCAGCAGCTGGAACTGCTCCGGTTCTTCAGGCTGCTGTGCTGAGGTAGCTCCAGCCTCTTCCTCCTCCAGCCAGGCCAGCTTGGGCACGCTGGGGGGTCTCTGCTCCATGCCACTCTTTGGAGTTAGGAGTTCTTGCTGAAGCAGAGGCACCTCAGAAGAGGTGAAGATGAGCAAGTGCTGCAGTTGTGCCTTGAAGGCACCTGCAACAGAGGAGCCTCGGGAAGGCTACAGGACTGGAAGTCCCGCAGCCTGTCCTCGAGGGCACCGGCCGCAGGGATGGCAGACGCTTCGGAAATGCTCCACGTCACCGAGTCCTGCAGCCAGGCCTCGAGGTCACCTGCACAGGGAACGCCTCGGAAAAGCTCTGGGTCAGCAAGTGTGATAAATGGGTATGATTCATGCTGATAAAATTGAAACAATAATTAATATTGGTACAGTTATATATTAATTAATATATTAATTGGGAATAATAAAAATAGTTAAAAGTGGTAATGCCAAAGAAGAGAGGGAGAGGAGGGGCTCCACCCCCCCCCCCCTACCTCCCGGCAGATGTTTACAAGGACCGGAGGAAAGAAACTGAAGATATAGTTGCTAAAAATGAGGAGAAAGGAAGCAAAACCTGGTTGGGTCCCAGAAAGTGCTAATTATAAGGGATTTATTGCCTTGATATGTAGATATAGTGATATGTTAGTCTTGGCTTACATTGTATTGGGTTGGTGCACATGTGTAAACCAAAGGTGAATAAAAGGACAGAGAGGAAGACTATGAAATCTTCATCAGACGACCCCAAAAGAACTTGTGCGACCACCAAACTGAGTGATGGCGCTTGCATGGAAAAGGTGGTGATGAGGGTGGAGGTAAAGGTATGAGGAATTGGAAATGGGAGGAGATGGCATGGGTAGATGGCATAAAAGGGGGAATTTTCACTTGGCAAGCTTGTAGGTGAGGTGGCAAGGGTCCCAGAACCCTGCACTCCATACCCCGCGGTTATCTTTTGCTTATGTGCTATTATTTGAACCAAATTATCCCTTATATATATATTTTCTAAACTATTTAATTAAAATTGCTGCTATCTCAAATATTGTTTGGGTTTTTTTATGATGGGATAATTGGGCAAACATAACAATTTGGTGCTGAGACCTGGGACCCTCTTAACCCAAGGGGGGTGGATAGTTCCTGGGAAGGAGCTCCCCACCAGAATTTTAAGTGGTCCCAGGGCTAGACCGCTCTCCCTTGGGAAAAGAGAGTCTTTATTACAATAACGCATAAGCAAATTAGTTATTAAAAGCGCGCAAGAGAGGCTCCCATCAGAGTGCCGGCTTATAGGAGAGAGTACCCATAGAAAACTTCTTTGTGCACGAAGACCCTCGTGAGCAAAGGAGGCTGTGAGTATCACGGGGTTTTGGGTCGGGGGGCGGCTGTACGCATGTGTGAGCGTGTGTGGAGTATCTGAGACGGGGGCTGGGCAGTCCGGACCCCCGAAGCGAGTGGGACCTCCCGGTACCGCGGTTCCAAGATCTCCGCGAGGAGGCCGGCCGGGAAAGGAGGGAAGTGAAAGAAAAGTGAACGAGTGGGGACCCCGGGAGGGTTTGACCCAGGGGGAAGGAGGGCATCCCTAATCCAAGCACCTGTGGGAAGGTCCTTGGGCAGGAGGGAGTTGGGAGACTGAGAAGGAGTGATTGAATAGGTTCAATTTCTCTGGAGGGGTTGGTAGCAGGCAATTTAGTATGTGATTAGATGGTGAGAGGACGGGGCTAATAGATTAAAAAAGAGGGAGAGATAGGAGTGGAACAAATAGATTGCAGAGGGAGAGATAGGAGTGGAACAGGTAGATTGAAAAGGCAGTGTGACAGACTAGTAAGTGAGGAAGTTGAATCACGAGGTGAGTGTGGGAAACTAAGATTTTCCTGGTCCTGGGGATTTCTTGGTTTGTTGCCACCAGAAATGGGTCAGGGGAAAAGTAAGTTCCTTGACCCAGGGGCTGCGGATTGTGTGAACAATCCACAGGAGTTTCGAGTATCTGGGAACCGTGAGGGGGGTTCTCAGGAGGGGAGCAATCCTCAGGACAGCCCGCTGGGGATGATGATACGGTTTTTGGATGAATGGGAATCCCGAAGAGAAAAAATCAAGGAATTCAGAAGACAGTGCCTAGGGGACATAATATAGGGAAAGCTTTGAGTGAACATCAGAAAAAATATGAGTCCCCAGCAGAATGGTTAGAAAGATTAAAAAGAGACTTGCAATTATATTCAGGTATAGATACTGATACTGCAGTAGGGCAGGTTCTGTTAAAACTCAGTTTGTTGTGAGATCTTGGGGTGACATCAGGAAGAAGCTGGAAAAATTAGAAGAGTGGCAGGACAGGGGACTTTAAGAGTTACTGAGAGAAGCACAAAGGGTGTTTGTAAGGAGAAATAAGAAAAAGCTGAAAACAGATGCCAGAATTTTGGTGGCGGCAGTTCAAGAAATGCAGGCAACTTTGAATAAAGAAAAATCTGCAGGGAAAAACAAACAGCAGAGGTCAGGATCTATTTTTAAGAATACAAGACATGTGTGTTTTTCCCGCCACAAGAAAGGGCACTTAAAAAAAATTCTTGCCCTACCTTAAAGGGTGCAGGACCTACCTGTTTTTATTGTCATAAAAAGGGGCACCTGCAAAAAAAATTGCAGAAAGAAACAGCAAGATGAGAAAACTTCTCACAAGAATCAGAGAAGTCAGGAGGTCTGTTTAATGAAGAGGACCGAAATACAACCAGAAGAGCCCTTGATAAAGCTAAAAATAGGTCCTCAGAGCGAAGAAGTTATATTTTTAGTAGATACAGGAGTTTCTCGGTCTACTGTTAAAAAATTACCCCAGGGATATGAGATAAGTCATGAGCGAGTTTCAGTAATCGGAATTATGGGAGAGACTTTCTCTGTTCCTATAATTAAAGAGGTGCAAATTGAAATAGATGACAAATTTGGAGTAAATGATTTATTGTTGATACCAGAGGCCGAGAATAATTTGTTAGGCAGAGATTTAATAATAGCCTTAAATTTACAAATAAAACCCTGTGAAGGAAAACTTAAAATTTATTCTTTAACTGAAGAAGACAATCTGGAAATTGATGATACGGGTTGGCATTCAGGTGAAGTGGGAAAAATCCTGGGGTAAAGGAGTCTGGTCCCCTTAGTCCCACTTGGTCAGCACAAGCCTGTGAACTTTGTGCATTACTCTGTGCATTATTAATACTAAAATGGTGAGAAGGGACTATTTATATGGACTCCAAATATGCTTTTAGTGTAGTAAATACTTTTAGAACAATTTGGAAGGAAAGGAGACTTATAAATACTCAAGGGAAAGTGTTAGTATATGGGAGATTGATAATTCAGATACTTGAAGCTTTAAAAGGCTCAAAAAAAAAAAAATAGCAGTAGTTCATGTAAAGGGAAACCAGAAAGAGAGGGATATCGGAGTCAGAAGGAATAATTTGGCCGACGATGAAGCAAAAAGAGCGACCTTAAGAAAAAGAGATACTGAAATCATGACCTTACAAGAAACAGACATTCAGCAGGAGACACTTTCCTTTCCGCTAGCAGAATTGGCAACTATAAAGAAATTAAGAGCAACATTTAAGGAGGGAAAGTAGATTTTTTCCTGACGGCAGGATCATGATGCCAAAACCAGTGGCATGTTAGATTTTAGATAACTTGCATAGATGGACACACTGGGGAACAAGAGTCCTTTGTGATTACTTTTTAAAATTTTATGTGTGTATAAGGATATTTGAAATTGGAAAACAAATTACCCAGGGAGTGTCACACCTGTCAAAAGGTAAATAAGCAAGTGTTAAAGAGCCCTCCCTCTGGAGGACAAAAACCAGCCTCCAGGCTATTTGAAAAGATCCAAGTTGATTTTACAAAATTGCCTAAAGTGGGTCAGTAGAAATATTTGTTAGTTAACTCAGTGAGTTGAAGCATTTCCAGCAGCTCGGGCTACAGCTCAAACAGTGGCTAAAATATTGTTGAAACATATATTTTCAAGAATGTGATAATATGGTGAGATTTAAGTTGATCTTTATTAACCCTGATTTATTAAGAAGGAATTAGGCATCCTGGAGTGGCTGCTGACCGCAATTCACATGAGCTCAGAGGCAGAAGGACACCGGTGGAAAAGAATAAAAGACTCTGAATCAGTGGGAACGGCCTAAAAGGATCGAAGATCTCCTCCAGGGTCACCCGCCAGCAACATTATTAGAATTAATTACAGAACTGCAATTCCAGAAACTGAAATTGATAACACCTGTTGTTGAAAGAGTCCAGAGACAAGTAAAATGTTGAGAGTGCAGTAAACATGGTTTAGAGTGTCATCCATGGATATGTATTGTTTGCACACTTTGCTTTAACTCATGGTGGAGAGTAACTAAGAGGGAAGAGAAGGAGAGACAATTGATTTGCTTGTTTTGCTATGGTTATGTATTTAGCCAGCTAACTATAGAGTGCATTGCTAGTGATTTTTTTGGAATACCTTTGAGATTGGGAGACGGGACCCTTCCAGCAGCTGTTAGATTAATAGAGAATTTAGATCAATTGGTTTTTGCTATATTAGCTATAGCACAAATAAGAGAATGAGCAGTTCATAACATTATAGACTGGTGTCTCATAATCAATAGTTGTTGTGGAGAAGAAGTCTATACACCACATCATAGGCGCATTCCAGGGGCACACTGGCACCACCAGTGTGCCTGTTGGGGGCGGAGACTTAATGAACTCCCCGCCCTTAAAGCAGAAGATAATTAGTTAGATCTTATTGTGGTTGGCATATCCCTGAAACTTTGGAAAATATAAATTTATAGTGTTCCAGCCTAACCTTTTCCCTGTTCTTTTCATTTGAATTGTCCCTTTTAACCAGCCAGAACTGGGAAATGGCATTTAAAAGAAGACAAACAAACTCTGTGGGGCTATGGGTACTGAGAAAACAAAAAGCACCAGTGACTAGATCCCAAGATATTACCTTTGCTACCGAGAAGACTGGCATCTCGGCCCTTGGTTGCAACCCAAGGGGCCTTGAGAAAGGTAGAAAGGTAGATCTCCTGAGGATTATTTTCACTGTGATCATTCTGGTACCCTGGGTGGTTGGCCAAAGCCAGAAAGCCACACTGGACAGAGTTTCAGCAATAAAAAAACAAGCAGGGTAAAAACCAAGTCCCAGCAATTTCAATATTTGTGACAATTGCAATCACCCTGTGTGGATTAATGACAAGATGGAATTTGTGTTTGTGACACACCTGTATGTTAATTCTGCCTGCTACAATCATGGCAACTTTATAGATATTTGTGTGAAAGAAAGAAAGATGTATTGGGTAGGGAAAAATCTGGGATATAATGGACGAGCTCCTTATCCCCATGGTGATCAGATTTGCCCTCAATATGAAAGATTTTTTTGTTTTGAAAAAGATGAAAATGGAAAAGATCCAAGTATTGGCATGGGAAACTGGGCATTAAAAGAAAAATTGAAAGAAAAAGTAAAAGAAGAAAAGAAAACAAAAGGAAATAGAGGAAAGAACAGGAGAAAAGAGTCAAAGGAATTGGCTGAATTGTATAAACAGCTAAAACAGCACTACAAAGATTGGGACCTGCCAGCCTCGAATAAGAATTGGTTTGTGGGATTGATGCAAGACATTGCTACAGAATTGGGATTATCCAAATGTTGGATTTTTGGAGGTCTAAAAATGGCTGAAAGATGGCCGTGGAAAGGTGAGAGCTTAGCTCCAGAGCAATTTTTAAAATGGAACCATACCAAAATTTCTGGAACATTGGAAAGACCTGAAGGATGGATTTTGAGCCATCAAGTAATTGGCATCATTTGTATAACTCGAGAAGGAAGGAGATTTAATAAAGTAGTGGGGCATACTCCTTGCAAATCCACATTGGTAGTCAATATAGATAATCGTTCAAAAGTCTGGCGACCTGAAACCCCTGGTGGATATTGGAGACCGAAAAAAGAAATAAATTGTGAATGGGATGAACAGATTAATTTATGCTGGTACAGAAGTCCTGGAGCTAACCCCTACCAATCTATCAGCAGCCTGAGGTCTTATTGGGAACAACCAGAGAAAACGGATATAAAATGGAAAGCCCCAGATGGGATATATTGGATTTGTGGGCAACAATCATACAGTGAGTTACCTCAAAAATGGGGAGGAACCTGTACCTTGGGAGTAATACAACCCTCCTTCTTTGTTCTACCGAGGTCTAGGCGCAATGTGTTGGGAACTCTGCTGTATGAAACTCTGCAGCGGAATAAAAGAGATTTGACTTTCAACTTTCCAACAGCAAGAGGGAACCAAAAATGGAGGGAGGATGAATGGCCTGCAGAAAGAATTATAGCATATTATGACCCAGCAACATGGGCTCAGGATGGGTCATGGGGATATAGGACCCCAATTTACCTGTTAAATTGATTAATAAGGCTCCAAGGAGTAGTGGAGGTGGTGTCAAATCACACCTCCGGTGCCTTAAAGATGTTGGCCAGGCAATATACACAAATGCGGGCATTTGTGTACCAAAACAGGATGGCCCTAGACTATCTGTTAGCAGAAGAAGGAGGAGTTTGTGGGAGATTTAACGAATCCGAGTGCTGTGTAGAAATTGATGATTATGAGGAAGCTATCACAGAACTTGCGGAGGAAATTAAAAGAGTGGCTCATGTGCCAGTACAAAAGTGGAATTCAATCTTAAAAGCAGATTGGTGGGATAACCTCTTTGGAGGTGTTTGGTGGAAAAAGTTAGGGTTCATGTTATTATGTTCAATTGTGGGACTTTTGTTTCTGCCTTGTATGATTCCATGTTTTATTAGGCTGATTCACTCAGTGATCCAGGGGATGCAGATTACAACAATGTCTCTAGATTCAGAATCAGTAAAAAAAGAAAAACCAAAATCTATAATGGTACTGAGAGCTAAATCGACCCGTGTTCAGGAACAAGGACCTAAAAGGATTGAGATAGCCCAGGAAATGCTAACCAAATTGGAAAAAGGGTGTGAAAAATTAGAGGCAGCAACAGAAATGCTGGAAAAGTTTGAAGCTGAAATGAGACAACGAGAAAATCAAAATTCTGAAGAATATAAAGGATATCAAGGCACAGCTTTTTAAGAAAGCACGAATCAATGATCAAGAAGAGAAATGGGGGATTTGTGATAAATAGGTATGATTCGTGCTGATAAAATTGAAACAATAATCAATATTGGTACAGTAATTAATATTTGGGAATAATAAAAATAGTTAAAAGCGGTAATGCCAAAGTAGAGAGGGAGAGGAGGGGCTCCACCCCGCCCTCCTGGCAGATGTTCACAAGGACAGGAGGAAAGAAGCCGAAGATACAGTTGCTAAAAATGAGCAGAAAGGAAGCAAAACCTGGTTGGGTCCCAGAAAAGGCTAATTATAAGGGATTTATTGCTTTGATATGTAGATATAGTGATATGTTAGTCTTGGCTTACATTGTATTGGCTTGGTGCGCATGTGTAACCCAAAGGTGAATAAAAGGACACAGAGGAAGACTACGAAATCTTCATCAGACGACCCCCAAAAGAACTTGTGCGACCACCAAACCGAGTGGTGGCGCATGCGTGGAAAAGGTGGTGATGAGGGCGGAGGTAGAGGTATGATGAATCGGAAATGGGAGGAGATGGCATGGGTAGATGGCATTAAAGGGGTAATTTTCACTTGGCAAACTTGTACGTGAGGTGGCAAGGGTCCCAGAACCCTGCACTCCGTACCCCGCGGTTATCTTTTGCTTATGCGCTATTATTTGAACCAAATTATCCCTTATATATATATATTTTCTAAACTATTTAATTAAAATTGCTGCTATCTCAAATATTGTTTGGGTTTTTTTATGAAGGGATAATTGGGCGAACATAACAGTAGACAGACTCCCAGGATCTTTTCCTTGCCACGATCGGCAGGGCTTAGGGGAGGAGGATGAACAGGGTGCCTGAGCTCAGCCAGCTGCCCAGGCATGCAGTGCTGCAGGGAAATGGCCAGAAGCCCCTTGGCCTTTGGTGGTTCTGCCAAAGCCTTTGTGCTGCCCACAGAGCGGCTGGGCAGGGGCCGCAGCTGCGGGGATCCCTGCCAGGGCGGTGCCTGGAGATGGCCACAAGCCCTGTGCCAGGCAGGAAGCGCCATCCGTGTCCTCCTGCCCGTGTGCTGCTGGCTGCCTTGCTGAGGGCTCCCAGGTGCCCCTGCATGGGGCTGCTCTGGAGCTGCTGTGGGGCTGTGGCGCTGCTGCCGGGCAGCTTGGCCAGGCTGGGGCAGCCCCTGAGGGGCTGGGGCACTGGCAAGCCCTGAGCAATGGGCTGTCAGAGGCCACAAGCAGCCCCCTGGCAGCCGCCTTCTTCCTGCCAGAGTTGACTTGCAAGACAGATCCCGGTCACTCCACAACTAACAGCATCAGGATTGTTGGAAATCAAAATTCACGGAGTTCTCAGATCTTTGGGCATGGAAGCCAAGGCTTCAAATTAACTACAGGATTTGAGCTGAGACCTTGGAAAGGGCTTCCAAATTCAGGTGCTTGAAGCGAGAATGTGGATTTCTAATATAAAGCACAGGCATATTAAGCTAAGTGGAGTAAAGTTTAGCATTTTAGAATTTAAGATGTAGATAAAATAAAAGTAGTTTTAAATGTAAACACAAAGGTCCCAATGCAGTGCTTTGGGTTTGTGTGTCATAAGCTACTGACTGCCTAAGAAAGCTTACGCTGTAGCATGAGTCCATGAGATGAAATATTGAAGGATTGGGTCAGAAACATACATATCCTTGTTGGCAATGCTGTATTGGCCAATAAATCCTTAAAAGGTCTTGTAACTAGAAGTCTTGTGACCTTCTGAGCCTTGCGGTGGAGATGTGAGCCAAACTCATCCTTCCTATCTATGTAGAAGATAAGAAAAAGAAATGGCATCATCTAAAAAACTCAGAGGTCTGGTCTCTAACTTGTTCCAAACTCCTTCAAATCCCCCTAAGTGTGACTTAGGTACAAATAGATGACAAGGACTCCTAATGCTGGCTCTTTGCATCCAAACCAGCTGTTTTGGAAACTTTCCCATAACCCTGTGTAGTTATGTGCCAGCAATGGATCACTTGAAGAAACTTTCCCGACTGACTTGCATGAATGGTTTGTTTGAAGGGTATTTGAGGGTAAACCCTCCCCGCAGAGGTCTGGGCTTAGGCCTAGCTGTGTCCCTGCTGATTGTGAAGTGTGACATAAACTGCAGGTGTTTCTGGGCTAAAAATAGAATTGAGTCCCTTTGACTTGCTCTTTTTGGCCTATAAAAGCTGGATCCTCTTTCAGGGCAAATTTGGAGACCTCGTCTCTGGGTAAATGGATGCCCTAGGATTTTCCCAATTGCTGGGAATGGTTCCCCAGTTCCTTGGGGTAAAATCGGGCTGGCCAGCAAGTGCAGATCTGCAAGATGATAAACAATTTAGGCAATTGGTGATGCATCTTTCTAAATCGCTCTCCTTTCTCTCTTACAGTACTGATTTAGGTGCACTACCTTGCTTGTTTTTGCTTGTCATTAAAACCAAGCACACATTGTTTGTTGGATGTATCATCTTACATTATGTTTCCTTCACTATTAATGCGAGCCTTTCGGGGGTCTCAGTAGCTGGCGTTGGCCCGGGACTCTATCCCAGGAAAGGACAGAGTCCTGGAGTCCAGCCCGCTTGGTCCCGAAACCACGGGGAGCCTTCAGCCTGCAGAGTGATAACAGCTCTTTATAGTGATAACAGCTCAGGATCTCAGCTCTTTAGGATTTTGCTGCTGCTAGGCTTGGCTTCCCCGGGTATAGCTCAGGCAGAGCAGAGAGAGGAGAAGGAGATGCCGGCAGTTCCACTGGAGATGTTTATTCAGGAGTACGTGAAAGGTCCGTGCGATTCTTCTTCCAACTTAATAGGGTACAGTACGCTAAATTTATACCCTTGGCCAGGATCCAAACTGGACCAATGGGATACAGGTTAAAGGTTTCATAAGTGACCAATAGAAGGATCAATAAGGTTTTTTCCTTATAAGGGTACAGATATACATTGTAAGTCCAGGGTTAGGTCATCCCTGGACCGCTGTGTCAGCAATTCTATTGTTAAAGCCTCCAAGGTGCACAGGCAGGGCCTGTGGCATTTACTACAATTCCACTTTCTGTTTTTACAAAAAAGGCACTTGCTAAGGTTCTTTTGAAGCAGTGGACAAGGCATGAGAACATAGCTATTACAATAACAATAACAAGGAGAATTAACAACATTCCCTTAACTAAAGATGCAGCCCATCCTGTTAATCCCCATCGCCCAAAAAGTTCATTGACCCAGTCCGGGATTCTTTCTACTTTCAAGTCCTTCACGAGATCTTTCAGTTTCTGGATGTTTGCATGGATGGATTCCGAACGTGAGGAGAGGTTGAAGCAGCACATCCCTTCGAAGTCCTCACATCCATGTCCGTGGGCAAGCAGCAGGAAGTCAATTGCTGCTCGGTTTTGGAGCGAAGCCTGTCTGGTGGTTTCTTCTTCCTTCAAAAGATCACTCAGGGCTGCAGATGTGGCATTAGCTTGTTTGCTGAGCCAGCACCCAAGGTGACTGATTTCACCGAGGGCTTTAGCAGCAGCTACCCAAGGTAAAAACAGTGAGACAGCAACCTTTTTAGGTTTATTCCAATCATATAATTTAGGATCACAATTTTCCTCAAATTCAGTGTAGGACCTTTTTAGGCGTTTTGATTCATTTTCCTTTTTCCACATATGTAACAGAGTGATATTTGGAGTAAGGGTAGAAAGTCTTCCAAGGGTACAGGGACCTCCCTGGAGTCGGGAGGGGATCCCAGCCCACACTCTGTCACCACAGATGAGAAACATCCCCTTGGGTAATACTTTGGGATGGAGAGAAGACACAGAGATGGCACGAGCCGTGTAATTACACCAATCATGAGGGTTATAGGCTTTGTTCATTGGTGACACATTTTTCCTATATGTGTTTTTGTGTTGGTCAATTTCTGGCCAATCGTTTTTTGGTCGTCTAAAGTAAAATTTGATGCAATATGTGGCTTTGGAGGACCCCAACAGTTCCAATTCTTGGGGTTCCTCTTGAGCATCTGGTAGAATTTTTGTCCACTCATCCCAAGTATCAGCCACATTGGGTCTCTTACCTGTGGTGCGGAGGAGCTCTGTGTTATAGACAGGCCAGTCATCTGCTGCAAAGGGAATTCCTACTAGACATGTAGAAAGTGGGTTATCAACGCTTCCCATGGACAAACACATGTTGTCCTGATTTAATGTTTTTGCTAAGGTTACCCAAACATTATGGCTGGGCTGAGGGCTAATCCAGCCGAAGGCGCACGGTACGGTGACGAGCGTCCAGGCAGCGGTGAGAACAGCACCGACGGAGATATTTTTCATCTTTGGGCAGGAATAGGGCTTCTGATAGGGAATATAAGCACAATTGTTATCTTTATGATGAGAGGGATTTCTGCCTTGTCCTTTTCTGTGTTCCCCCCTCCTTCCCCCCCCTTTTTCTTTTAATTTCTAAGCTACACGAAGGGAGGAGGAGTGGTTTGGGGGTTAGAGGTTTTAAGGGTTAGGATGAGGGAAGTAAAAGGATTTTTAAAATACAAAACACAGTGTGGTAACACATCATTCAGAGAACACTTCAGTGTTAAGGCTACCCATGGCCTGATACAGCAGACTATTTTTAGCTTTCTGTCTTGTCTGCTGTCTTGTAATGGGGCGGTCTGTTCTTGCGTTTGTGGATGTTCGGCGACGTCTTCGTCTCCAGGCGGAGCTGGTTTGGTTTTGAGGAGGTCTTGTGTTTGCCTCAGGAGAGTTCTTGTCTCCATCTGCAGAAGTACTGTTTGCAGTTCCTAAGTATGGTTTCACATATTTTCCTGGGTACCACCTTGGACCAGATGACAATAGCACGCATGCATACCCTCTTCCCCATGTAATCAACTGATGAGGCCCCGAAGTCTGGTGTGTTTCAGGGTCCTTCACGAGCACAGGTGGCTTCTCAGTGAGCTTTGCTTGGGTGGTATTTGCAAAATGGCGAAGAATTGGTGGGTCAGGCTCTGATGCTGTACAGTTCAGGAAGTTGATGACATAGAGAGCCTTGCAAAGTCTTTCCACTGGAGTTGTGGCCTTTGTGTCCCTGTTCTGTTGCTCGAGGACTCTTTTGAGGGTTTGATGTGTCCTTTCCACGATGGATTGTCCTGTGGGGTTTATAGGTATGCCGATCTTGTGCACTATGCCCCATTCATTGAAGAACTCCTTTAACTTGGTGGAGGTATAGGCTGGTCCATTATCTGTTTTAATCTCCTTTGGTACACCCAGAGTGGCAAAAGCAAGGAGAAAGTGTTTTATTGCGTGCGTGGACTTTTCTCCTGCATGCGTTGATGCAAACACAGCTCCTGAAAATGTGTCAACCGATACATGCACATATTTTGACTTTCCAAAAGGCGCAAAGTGAGTTACATCTGTCTGCCACAGCTGGCAGCTATTCAGACCTCTGGGATTGACTCCCATCCCCATAGATGGTATTTGGTAACTTTGGCAATTAGGGCATGTAGCTACAATCGCCTTCGCCTGCTCCTTTGAGAGCTTAAACATTCTCATAAGGGCAGGTGCATTTTGATGGAAAAACGCATGAGACAACTTTGCCTGGGCAAAGATGTCAGGAACATTAGCAGTTTGTACTGTCATTGCTAATGCATCTGCTTTTCTGTTGCCTTCTGCAACAAAACCTTGGAGGTCCGTGTGTGACCTCACATGCATTATGTGGTAAGGTTGCTTCCTGTTGGAAATCAGCCTTATTAATTTAGAGATCAGTTGGTACAACTTTGGATTAGAAACTTCCTTAAGAAGTGCATGTTCTGCTCTCATAGCTATTCCTGCAACATAGGCAGAGTCTGTGACCAGATTAAAAGGCTGGTTTTCAAATTTATCAAAGGCTCTGACAACGGCTGCTAATTCTGCAATCTGTGGTGATCCTTCCACCACTTGTACATCAGACTGCCAATCCTGTGTTTGTGGGTCTCTCCAAGTAATCACTGATTTGTGAGAGGACCCAGAGCCGTCTGTAAAGAGAGTTAGAGCTTTGAGAGGCTTTCTGCTTTGGATTTGTTTAGGAATCAAATGAAAAGTGTCATTTTTGTTAAAAAGTTTGTGTTCTGGGATATGTGCTGAGATTCTACCCGTATAACTGTCCAAGGCAAATTGCAAACTCGCATTGGTCTGAAATAAATCTTCAAAGTCCTTAAGAGTTATAGGCAAGTATATGCATTCAAAATCACAACCTGAAAGGGAGCAAAGGCGAGCCCTGGCTTTTTTTATTAAATGTGCAATCACCTCCTGGTAGGTGGTAAGAGTCTTTGTAGGCTGGCTACTTATAAAAACCCATTCCAGTATCAACAAAGGGTCTCGCAGCTGAGGGTCCCATTGGAAAATCAGTCCATGGAATCGGGGTGCTTTTCCCAGAATGACGAACTGGAAAGGCAGACTGGGCTCGTAGCGATGGGCTTTGCGTGAAGACAGGGCTTCCTGGACTTTGACGATGGCACCTCTGGCTTCCTCTGTGAGAGTGCAGGGAGAGTTCAGGTCCTTGGGTCCACGAAGGAGATTGAACAAGGGAGCGAGGTCCTCAGTTGTAAGTCCCAGCAGTGGACGTACCCAGTTAATAGATCCGCACAAGCTGTGTAAGTCTCTCAGGTTTTTTGGGTCATCTTTGATTACAATTTGCTGGGGAACAATAGTCCTTTCCCGAATCTGGACTCCAAGGTAAGTCCATGGCTCAGTGTACTGGATTTTGTCCTCACGAATCTCCATTCCTGCCTTTTCTATGGCTTCAATAGTCTTTTTAACTGTAGTGTCCAAATAAGCTTTGTTTGAAGCACACACCAGAATGTCATCCATATAGTGATAGATGATAGCGTCTGGAAATGATTTCCGAATGGGAGAGAGGATGTGAGCTACGTATCGCTGGCAAATGCTAGGCGAGGACTTCAGTCCTTGAGGAAGAAAAAGCCAATGATATCTTTTAAGCGGGGCCTCCTTGTTAATGGAGGGAACGGAGAAAGCAAATCTTGGAGCATCGTCAGGGTGCAGTGGAATGCTGAAGAAACAGTCCTTAATGTCTATGATAGCGAGTGTCCAATCCCTAGGCAACATCGATGGGGAGGGCAGGCCAGGCTGAAGAGGGCCCATGTCCTCGACGATTTCGTTGATTTTGCGAAGGTCGTGGAGAAGCCTCCACCTGCTTGTCCCAGGCTTTGGTAGAACAAATACAGGAGAATTCCAAGGGCTGTCGGATTCCACAATGTGCCCTTTTTTGAGTTGTTCCTCCACCAGTTCATTTAAGATGCGCAGTTTGGCCTTTTTTAGGGACCACTGCTCCTGCCAGATTGGGGTGTTGCTTTTCCAGGTGAGACGAGGTGTGTCTGGCAGTGCGCTTACCTCAGTGGCCCCAGTTAGAAATCCTGGGTGGGAATACGTAGAGAAGCTCCCCACTGGGATAGAACGTCTCGGCCCCAAAGGGTGATGGGGGCCCTTACCACGAATGGTCGGATGGTTGCTAACTTGCCTTCGGGTCCCTCAACAAGAAGGTTGTTTTTGCTTCTCATGGACACCGTAGTTCCACCAATCCCAGTAATCATGCCTGTGACAGGTTGTAGATCCCAGTGTGCTGGCCAATCTGAGCGGGCGATGATGGTCACATCAGCACCGGTGTCCAGCATCCCTGGCAGGTGGGTCTTCTCTCCTTTGCAAGTGATGCCACACTCGATTGTCGGCTTGGACGGTCCCATGACTTGTGCCCACATCGCTGTAGGGTTGAGGGGGATCTGTGCCCTGTGATTCTTTGGGAGTAAAAATGCTTGTGCAATCGGAGTTCCCTTAGAAAGAAAAAATGGTGAGTCCATGCAAAATGCCTGAACCAGGATCTCCTGACCTGGCTGCACAGTCAGCACTTCCGGAACAACAAAGATTTCTTTTGGCCCATTAAGAGAATCACCCATAATTAAAATGTCTGAAGGAGTACCTTTAGGTCCATATTTGCCTGTGGGAACACGGTGAATATCTTTATTATTAAAGTCAATGGACAAAGCAGTTACCAGTTGCCGCCGTGTACCGCTCTCGGTGGTTCTGAGGGCTGCTTCGTGGGTTGTCCCGTGGGTCATCCCATGGGCTGTCCCGAGGGTTGGTCCCCTCTCCTTGCGTCTGGAGCAGTCCTGGCTGGCACGGAATTGGGTCTGGGCGGCCTTTGATTTGGTATCATCGCCCGGGGCTCCACCGGGCTCCTCAGGGCGTTTCCCTGACGCTGGTGGGAACGCTGCTGAAAGTGGTGCTGGTTTTGGGACCTTTGATAATAATTACGGTGGTACCGGGGAGGTGACCTCTCCGGACAGTCTTTTATATAGTGTCCAAGATCACCACAGTGATAGCATTTAGCTTGATCCTTAGAAGCTATAACTGCATAAACACCAGAAACTCCTTCAGCAATACCCTTAGTGACTGCTTGTGCCACTGTATTTTCAGTGGACATATGACGAGCACAATGTTCTAACATCTGTTCAATCGTTGGGTCTGATTCCAGTGTTAAGGGCCTCAAAATAGCTTTACATTTTTCATTCGAGTTACTCAAAGCAAGCCTACTTAAAAGTTCTTTTCTAGCCTCTGCGCTCTCAATTTGCCTCTCAAGAGCATCTTTCAGGCGATCAACAAATTTTATAAATGTCTCATCCATGCCTTGTCTTATAGTAGCAAAATGCATGGTGGGCATAGCGTCAT
The DNA here is from genome assembly GCA_024362935.1 of Setophaga petechia. Lineage (NCBI taxonomy): Eukaryota > Metazoa > Chordata > Aves > Passeriformes > Parulidae > Setophaga > Setophaga petechia. The sequence goes on from JANCRA010000263.1 coordinate 28,895, forward strand.
CTCGTATAAGAAGAATAGAAGTTTTTGCAGCTAGAGCAATGTCCTGCAAGGCATCTTTAGTCAATGTTTCCATTTGTTCAGCTGGCTTTTGCAAATTACCTTCCCCTGCCAGCTGCTCTACTGTAAAGCTGGTCTTATTCTCATCAGCTGTATATGCATCAGATAAAGTTTTCAGGTGTTTTTTCCAATGCCTATCCCATAACAGATATTCTGCTGGCGATAGGAGGCATTGTGAAATATTTTTTACATCATGAGGAAGCAACACATGTGCAGAGAACATAGCTTCTAATAGATTTCTAAAAATGTGAGAACCTCGGCCATGCTCTGTGGCCGTGCTTCGTAATTGTACCAATGCCTTATTTGAAATCGGTTTCCAAAGCTTATTAGAAGATTCACCACCATTGCGTCCAGGCCTGTATTCCACAGGAAACGCAGTAATTCTCTGTGCCAAGTCCCAGTCTCCTGACTTAGTGGCTTGTATCTTAATTTGAGCCCAAGGGTCTATATACATTGTATCGGCATCGGTTTCATTAGAGGAGCTGTCATCATCTGAATCAGTATCTGCGGCTCTAACAGGACGCTGTTTAGGTGTTTTTACTTTCGCGGGGGTTTTTTTCACAGGTTCTGTTGGGTGGCTAGGCAAGGCGGGAGCAGGGATGGGGAGGCAGCAGGAATGAGGCCGGGTGGGGGTGTTGTTATCGCGGGGGATCCCAGGCTCGGTCGAGTGGCAGAGGGGTTGGGGCAGGGGCTGGAGGGATATACAGGGGCAGGGGTGCACGCACGGCGTGTGTTGGGGTGAGCAGGCAGTGATTGCGGGCACGGCCGGAGCCGCAGCAGTGGCGGGAGGGGCGGGCAGACCGGTGGCGGCGGCGGCGGGCAAGGCGGGGGCGGCGGGGGCGGGGGGAGCAGCGGCGGCGGCGGGAGCAGCGGCGGCGGCGGCGGGCAGGGCGGGGGTGGGGTGGGCAGGGGCGGCAGCGGCGGCGGGAGCAGGGGGGGCAGCGGCAGCGGCGGGGAGCTGGGGGAGGGGCGGCGCGGGGCCAGGGGAAAGCGGGGGGGGGGGCGGGCGGGACGTGGGGGAGCGGGGCGGGAGCGGCAGGTGGGACGTGGGCGGGGAATGGGACAGGGGCGGCAACAGGTACGTAGGGGGGGAGTGGGACGGGGGCGGGGACAGGGATCGCGACGGGGCCGGGCTGGGGAGTGGACAAAGCTGGCGCAGGAGCGGGGGGGGGCGGGAAACGGCGGGGGAGCAGCGGGTGGAGAGTAGTGGTCGCCGGACGCGGGGGGGCATGGAGGGACAATCGATCCCAGGGAAGGATATAGGGCAGGAAGAGGGGCTCCCAGAATGGTATTGTTCTGACCGGAATCTGTTACTTGGTCTGAGCTAGATAAGACACCTTTCTCACTGACCTTATCAATGTTAGTCTGTGGCTCTGTAACAGTTTCAGAGTTAACCCTTTCAAAGCTTTTAGTTATTATGTGAAATAAAGGTAAGTAATTAGTAACAGAGAAATCCTGTTTAATTTGAGATAGGTACAAAGTCGTGCCTACTTTATCCCAGAAGGCATTTTCGGTCAGAGTGGAGGTATTAATATCAGGGAATTGATTAACTATCCAGCCCACGAAAGCTTTTAGTGTTCGTTTGGATAAGCGACCTTTAGAAAAGCGAAAGTTCTTATCAGATAAAGTTTCTACTATAGATAGATAAATTTCTCTCTCAAGTGTGTTAAGTTTTAGGGTACTGAAACAAGTGCCCATAATAAAATTCCACCCTTCCTACAGAAAAACAGAGAAAAAAAAAAGAAAAAGAACAAAAAAAAATAGAAGCTCGAAGGATTTGCGCGCAATTTTTTAGATACTTACGTCCTCCGGGCTTAGTCTGTGGAAGGGGGGGTCTGCCTTACTCGATCCTCCTTGAACGAACTTCGTTCTGATGTAAGTTTTAAGGGTCGAACCGAGTTTTACCCGTTGGGAGGTTTTCTAAAACGAAAAGTTCTCTTTCCCGGGCATCGGCTTCTCCTGACGGCAATTACAGAATTCCCCGAGGAGGGAATTCGATGCTCAGCGTCGCAGGCGTGAGTTCGAGCGACGGTCGGGGCGCCAATTATTAATGCGAGCCTTTCGGGGGTCTCAGTAGCTGGCGTTGGCCCGGGACTCTATCCCAGGAAAGGACAGAGTCCTGGAGTCCAGCCCGCTTGGTCCCGAAACCACGGGGAGCCTTCAGCCTGCAGAGTGATAACAGCTCTGGATAGTGATAACAGCTCAGGATCTCAGCTCTTTAGGATTTTGCTGCTGCTAGGCTTGGCTTCCCCGGGTATAGCTCAGGCAGAGCAGAGAGAGGAGAAGGAGATGCCGGCAGTTCCACTGGAGATGTTTATTCAGGAGTACGTGAAAGGTCCGTGCGATTCTTCTTCCAACTTAATAGGGTACAGTACGCTAAATTTATACCCTTGGCCAGGATCCAAACTGGACCAATGGGATACAGGTTAAAGGTTTCATAAGTGACCAATAGAAGGATCAATAAGGTTTTTTCCTTATAAGGGTACAGATATACATTGTAAGTCCAGGGTTAGGTCATCCCTGGACCGCTGTGTCAGCAATTCTATTGTTAAAGCCTCCAAGGTGCACAGGCAGGGCCTGTGGCATTTACTACACTTCACATTCACAGTAAAATCATAACATTATTTCCAGTGGTGTGTCCTTTAAATGGCCTCAGTCAATTGGCAGAACACCAGGAGGCTCCTGAGGAGCCAGGGTGCTGGGAAGCCCTGAGCAATTGGGTGTCAGAGGGCACAAGCAGCCCCCAGGCAGCTGCCTTGTCCCTGGCACGCGGCTGCTCTGGCGCTTGCCCAGAGCGTCTCCCAGGCCTGTGGCAGAAGCCCTCGAGGCCGGGACATCCCCCAGCAGGAGGGTGGGGGCACCCCCGAGGTGCCCAGGCTGGGCTGGCTGGGCACAGGGAGGGCAAAGCTCCCCTCCTGGGGCATGGGATGAGGGAGTGGGATGTAAGAGAACCTGAGATTTTACCCCTAAATGTTCTCTCTTTGCCCTAACATTTACCTCAAGTTTTGTCACAAAATGATCTCTATGTGCCCTCTAGAATTTATTCAGACTTTGCCTCAAAAGCAATTTTTTCTCCCGGAGATCACCTCAGATCTTTCTGCTCAAACATCCACTACATGTACTCGACAGATCACCTCCAATTTCATTATTCTCATAGTCTAGTGATTACCTCCATTTGAAAGCCCAAATGTTCATTCCATGCCCTACAGGTGACACCAGATAATTCCAGCATTCCTGTGCTATGAAGTTCTGTCCCTGTAAGCTACTGCAGCTTTACCCCTGGCAAAGTGAAACACTCCCTGGCACTGAGGCAACCCTGGCCCATGCTCCTCGGTGTGTATGAGCGCAGGGCAGCCCCAGGGCAGCTCCCGCAGGGCTTCTGCAAGGCCGCCCGGCGCCCGGCCCCGCGGGGCGGCCCCAGCGGGTTCGAGCTGCCGCCCGCGGCTGAGGGGAGCGGCGGGGCGGGGCCGCCCGCGCCTGGGCGGGAAACGCTCCCTGCGGCTGAGGGGAGCGGGCGGCGGCGGCGCAGCGGGGACCGGCCCGGCCCTACCGTGTCCCTCAGGGCGAGCCCACGGCCCCTCAGCGGCCCCGGCGTCCCTTCAGCCAGCGGCATGTGCGCTCAGCCACACGCGGCGTGCCCGTGTCCCCCTCGAGTGACGCTCACGTTCCCTCAGTGCCACCGCCGTACCCTGAGGGACACGACAGACACCCGCCGCCCCTCAGGGACTCTCACTGGCATCAGTGGCATGCAGGGCATCTGCATCCCATTCAGAGCCCGTCATGACGCCTCAGCGACACACGGGGCATCTGCCTTCCCTTCAGTGACACAGAAGGCACCTGCAAGCTGCTGGGGAAGCCTCAAGTCTGCTCGGTGACCTGTGCGTGCCATCAGCATTGGGACACCCACCTTTCCATCAGTGCCCCTCACGTCACATCAGCAAATCAAGAGGCACCAGCCATCCTGTAGGTGACTCAGAGTGAATGCAGTGGGTCATGGTGGCCAGGGGCCAGCAGCAGGGAGAAATCCATCAGGGCTAGGGAAAAGGTCTGCTTACAGCATGGGCTGAGGGCCGGGAGAGCTCCATTTCCCCCTTGAGATGTTGGAGACAGGGCCTTTCACCCTCCTTATAGGGCTGCCCCTCTCTGCAGGCAGCCAAAGGAGCCAGACGGCAAAAGGCCGAGGACAGCAAAGCAAAGCGCCAGCCCTGCACACAGGGAGGTGGCCCAGTGCAAAGCCAGCGTGGCACCCTGAAGGTTCCCGCCACACTCTCATGTGTCCCTGCCCTGGGAATGCCAGGAATGCCCTTTTTCCAGAGAGCTTTTCGGTGGCCCCTCTAGGCTCAAAGCTGCTGCTCTTCTGGCTCAATGGGGCCTAAAGCCACAGAGCTCAGCCTCTCCCATGGCAAAAGGAACAAGATTCGGCAAGTGGGCAGTGGAGCTCAATACCTAAGGCTGAGGGGCCGGGGGCTCCAGTCTGGAGCACAGGGAGGGTGCACGCCCAGCCCCACAACTCCTGGCCTCACAGCCCTGAAAGGCCGGGACCAGAGTTCCACGCCTCATTCCAGGGGGTCCCTCACACTGCCCACTGAGGAAGTGCCAGAGCAGCCAGCTGTCAGGAACAAGGCAGCTGAAAGGGGGCTGCTTGTGGCCTCTGACAGCCCATTGCTCAGGGCTTGCCAGCGCCCCAGCCCCTCAGGGGCTGCCCCAGCCCGGCCAAGCTGCCTGGCAGCAGCGCCGCAGCCCCACAGCAGCTCCAGAGCAGCCCCATGCAGGGGCACCTGGGAGCCCTCAGCAAGGCAGCCAGCAGCACACGGGCAGGAGGACACGGATGGCGCTTCCTGCCTGGCACAGGGCTTGTGGCCATCTCCAGGCACCGCTCTGGCAGGGATCCCCGCAGCTGCGGCCCCTGCCCAGCCGCTCTGTGGGCAGCACAAAGGCTTCAGCAGAACCACCAAAGGCCAAGGGGCTTCTGGCCATTTCCCCTGCAGCACTGCACGCCTGGGCAGCTGGCTGAGCACAAGCACTCTTTTCCCCTCTTCCCCTATCCACTATGGACCCTGGGCAGCAAAAAAAAATCTCTTGAGTTACTGTCTATTATAACACAGTCTATATTTACATATAGTAAAAAACAGAATGGAAGAAAAGAAAAAATTTAAAAAAAGTAAAAATCCCTGCTGGCTCAGGTTGCCCCATCAAAGAGAGCCTCCCGGATCAGCTCTCCTCAGAGCTGATGCAGTGCAGCCAGCCGAGCCGCGACAGGCGAGGCCAAGTCATCCATGTCCTGCGCAGCTGATCGTGCAGCCTCTGGAAGATGGAATATCGCCTATTCGCTGTTGCTCGGAGGACATGCAGTGTTTGTAATGCCAGCTCTGACACAGCACTGCTCATGTCCTCCGTCAGGCTTTCGAGGGCTGCAAGAGAGAGGAACAGAGCTGTGGTAAGTAGGTATGATTCGTGCTGACAAAATTGAAACAGTAATCATTATTGATGCAGGAATTAATATTTGGAAATAATAATAAAACAGGTAAAAGTTATAATGCCAAGAAAAAAGGGAGAGGAGGGGTTCCACCCTCCCCTCCCTGCAGGTGTTCCATGAAAGGAGGAAAAAGCAAGAGATAACAGTTACTAAAAAAAACAGAAAGAAGGAAAAATGTGGTTGGGTCTCAGGAAAATGCTAGCTATAGGAGATTTATTGCTTTGATTTTTAAATGTAGCAATATGTTAGTTTTGGATTACATTGTATTGGCTTGGCACACGTGTGTAACCCAAACATGAATTAAAGGACAAACAGAAAGAAGAGATGCCTTCATAAAAAAACGACGCCCAAAGACTTGTGTGACAACCAAAACGAATGGTGGAGCATCGGCAGTAAAGGTGGTGTTGAGGGCAGAGGTAGAAGTGTGATGAATGGAAAATGGGAGGAGATGACATTGACACATGGCATAAAAGGGGGGAAATCTTCACTTGGCAAGCTCATACGTGAGGTGGCAAGGGTCCAGAACCCTGCACTCCACACCCCGCAGTTATCCTGTGCCTATGCGCGATTATTGGAACCAAATTATCCCATATTTTTAATCGAATGATACTGTCAAGATATATTTTCTAAACTATTCAATTAAAATTGCAGCTATGTCAAATATTGTTTGGTTTTTTATGATGGGATTTGATTTTTTATGATGGGCAAAAACAACAGAGCCAAGGTCAGATCCCGGATCTGTGGGGAGCCAAGGAGAGCCCCATGCAAGGGCCATGCCAGCCGGCTCTTGTCATGGCCAGGAGGGAGCAGGGAGCAAGGGGATCAGCCTGATGCTCCTGGTCACAAATGGCCCACGTGGCCCTGAAATCTCAGTGTGCTCTGCCCCCGGGAGCAGAGTCCTCCGCAGCCGGGGCAGGGCTTGCAGCTCCCCCCGGCAGCCCCCACCGTCAGCCTGCTGCCCTCACTCACCGGTGCAGATCAGCTGCAGCTCGTGCCACTGCCCCCTCAGGTGCCGCCCGGCCATGCCTGGGAACACAGAGCCTGTCACGGCGCCGGCGGCACAGCTCCCTGCCAGGGGCACTGCCGGCGCTGTGGCCACACGGGCTGCTGGCCCGGCAGGGCTCAGCCCGGCCCTTGGCGCACGCTGCCGGCCCAGGGCACGGCTGCCGGAGGGCGGCAGCAGCAATGGCCAGGCCAGGTGGGGCTCCACGGCGCCAGGCCCGGCTGGCGCTGCCGGGCCAGCAGGCGGGGCTGGGGCCGAGTTGCGGCAGGCCGGGCCGGGGAGGGAGCACGGGCTCGGGACTCACCGATGATGCTGACGGCCGCCTCTCGCAGGGACTCCTGTGGGCTCTGCAGGTAGGGCAGGGCCTGGCGCAGGTGCTCGGCCGCTCTGCTCCGGTCCTCTGCCAGCTGCAGAGAGCGGCAGGAGGGAAGGGTTGGCGCGGGCTCAGCCCCTGGGCCAGGCATAGCCTGCGCCCAGCCCCGAACTCCCCTAGCCGCACAGCCCTGAGGCGCGGGCCAGCAGCCGCTGGCCAAGGGCTCCCGAGGGCAGGGGGCAGAGGGCCGGCTGCTGCCCGGGGAGCCGCGGTGCCGGCCCGCAGCCCCGCCGGGCCGGGGCTCCATGGGCACCCGGCTCGGGCCCGCAGGAGCCTGGAGAAGAGCCCGCGTGGCCTCTGGCTGCAGCAGCGGGCAGGGGCAGAGCTGCCAGCCCCGCACACTGAGCCCCGCCCTCAGGGACTTTCTCCAGGCTGAGGATTCTTGGCAGTCCTTACCAGGCTCTCGGCAAACTTCCATGTGTGATCCACCGGAAGCATTTGTTCAAGATTCCTCTTCTTTAGGAACCTGGCTGCAGAATGCAGCGTTTCCCGGTAGGCCTGGAGTGCAGCAGAGAGGCACAGATGGCCCCACAGGCCAGGGCACAGGAGCATCCCAGTGCCACAGCCTGGAGGAGGCTGCAGCCTGCAAGGTGCCAGGGCAGGAGGCAGCCCAGCCCCCTCCCAGGGGGCAGCAGCCAGCCACAAGTGCTCACCTCAGCAACAATCTGATTCTCATCATGGCAGTGCAAGTAGAGTGGTACCAGGCTCTGGCGCACGTGGGACTTCAGGGCCTTTCTTCCATCTTCTGTTAATAAGTCCAGCATCTTTTGAAAGACACACATGGAGCTCAGCTGCACCTCGATATCATCCTGTATGAAAGGAAGGGCAAAAGACCTCACCATCAGCTGCTTCAGACCCCCCAGGGCACAGGCCTGCACCTCCACAGGGCACCAAGTGTCCGGGCAGCAGCCAGTTGCCGTGGCTGTGTGCACAGAGCCTTACATGGTCAAAGAGTGGCAGGAGCGCCTCAGCCAGCTGCAGGGTGATGGGGGTGGGTATTGGGGTTCCAGTATCCTGGAGCAAGTATCTGAGTAGAAGAATGGTCATCCTGATCATGTCACTATCATTTTCTTGCAGGAGTTCTACAAGACTTTCACTCAGGCTCCACATTTTTTCAACCTGTGTGGAACACAAGTTTGTGAAAGGTCACCCTGCTGCGGCAGGGCCTAGAGGTCAGAGGCCCGTCCCGAAGCACTGGGGCAGCTGAAGCGGGAGGCAGGAGAGCTGGGAGCAGCTGCCCCAGCGCCCCAAGCCCAGGCAAGGCCAAGCGAGTGCGTTGCCCAGCCCCACGCTGCCTGCACGGCTTTAGCCACTGCCCCCTTCTCACCATGCAGGGATTCTTGCGCAGCACCACGAGGCCTCTGAGTGCCAAGTAACGCCTGGCCCTGTGCTCGCTCTGCAGGTTCTGTGCCATGACTTTCAGAACACTGTCACTGCATTCCCTCAAGTCCAGGCACTCGAGCACCTGAAAGGCACAGGGCAGTGACAGGGAGCCGGCCGGCAGGAGCCTGGAGCCACACAGGGCTGGGCCCAGGCAGCAGCACAGGGCAGGGGCACCGTCCTGGCAGTTGTGCCTATGAGAGGGCAGAGAGCTGGGAGGCAGCTCAGGCAGGCAGCGCTGGCCACCAGGCTCACCTCCACAAGGTATGCCAGGGCAGGGAAATCCCAGTATGGCATCCCTTCTTCGAGCAGGGTGAGCAGGTAGAATGCAATCCCGGAACAAATGTGTATGGATGAATGGCAAATTTCTCTAAAGGCAGGATGAAAGAAACAAGACCATGAGCCAGTGGGGCAAACCTCTCCCGGGAATGACTCACAGAGTTCTCATGTTTCCCCACCAGCCTTCCAGCAAGGGGACGACCTGGGCCATTTGGGAGTTGGTTGCTCATGGCCTCCCTCCTCTCCCAGCCTTTTCCAGTGTGCTTGACCTTCCCTCTGTGACAAGGCCCTCTGGCTCATGAGCACGGGGACTTTATGGGACACCTGGGCACAGAGCACAAATGTCAGAGGCAGTGGGGAGAAGGGGGTCTCACCTGGCCAGCAGAGCCACGGCAACGTGGTGGGTGTCAAGAGAGAGCAGCGTGTCCCAGCCACACCTGCGTTCCATTGCCACCACCACATCCTCACAGCGCAGAAGGCACAGCAGGGACTTCAGGGTGTGCACTGCAAACCTGTGTGCACAGCAAAGCCCAGGTCACGCTGGCAGCACTGGCTCCTTGGCAGGCCACGTGGCAGGGACAGGAGGAGTGGGATGGAGCACCTGTTGGGGCTGGTGGCAAGGCCGTGCTCTTCCTGGCATCCCTTCCAGAAGGTACGGACCTTCTCTGGCATATCCAGAGTGCTGAGGAACGCTTGGAAGAGCAGATGCACAAAGAGGCGGGGGAAATACATCTCCAGTATATGTGGCAGACAGGGCACCTGGAGGATCTTCCACATCACCACAGTTGCCTGCAAAGGACAAAGCCCCCCGAGACAGCGCTCAGTGCCCAGGTGTCCGTGTGGCAGGGCCTGAGCGTGGCAGGGAGAGGCCTGGAGAGAGGCAGGGGGAGCACACGGCCTGGTGGGCCTGAAGCTGCCCCTGGGCCAGGTTTCAGGCCAGCGCCTGAGGCCAGGAGATGCAGTGGGGGAAGGAGGATGGAGAGCTGATGGAGAGGTAGCCTTGGGGCCAGCAAAGGCTCGTTGCAGAAACTCACAGCCAGGGCAAAGACACCCGTTTTGTCCCCATCGGAGGTGCACGTGCTGTGCTCTGGCCAGCTCCCCAGCACATCCAGGAGGATCATCTGTGCCAGCTCCGCAGTCCTGGCTGAGCCCATGATGGTCTTCCACATGGTCAGTGCAGCTCTGTGGGATCATAGCTCTGTCTCAGGATGGATCTCAGACACAGCACCGGGGGAAGCTGAACTGGCTGCCAGTTCTGCCTCTGCCCACTGGCCCTGGCCAGCAGCACCCAGGCAACCCAGCCCAGTGGGGACAGAGCCCTGAGGGGCAGGGAGGGAGCATGGCAGCAGGCTCAGGGGCTGACGTGCCAGGGCTGGGAAAGGCAGCAGCCAGAGGGCCCTGGCAGTCTCTGTTGGTCAGACACCTGGGACAGGCGGTACAGGGTGATGGGCTGGGGAGGCCTGAGCCCTCTGGGCAGGTGGGCCCCATACCTGTCACAGGACGGGGCCACACGCAGGAGCGCCATGACTGTGTCACCTGGCTGTGCTTCCATGAGATCCAGCAGGGCCTCGTCCAGCCTGTGCTCAGCACAATCATTGGCCACGAGCCACTGGTGGATGAACCTACCATGGCGGGCACCTGGAGAAGGCACAGGGAGACTTGGAAAGCTGCCAGAGGGAGCAATGTTCCCAACTTCCCCAGAGAAGTGCTGCCCTTCCCACCACACTGCCAAGTGGCCTCAAAGGTTCACAGCAACCAGCATGCGTGGCTTGGGAGGCCAAGCAATTCCTGGGAGGACCAAACCCTGCGCACAGGCTGCTTACCTGCTTTGGATAGTCAAAATCTTCCTCTACTAGTATACACAGGAGGGCAGCACTGCTCTTGGTTAGGAAGATGGGCGAGTATGGTCTGAGCCCTGTGCCCATGGTGCTGGTCTCTTCCTCCAGAATTCTCCCCATGAATTTGCAGACAAGCTGTAGGAGAAGGGCAGGAAGTCAGGGATGTTGCATGGAGTGCTGCACACATGGTGCTGGGCTGAGCAGGGACAGCAGGCCCAGCCCAGGTGGGGATGGCTGCAGGTACCTGTGCTATGCTGCGGAAGCGGCCATGGCCGAGTTCCTGCTCCTGTGTGCACTCCAGGGCTGCATCTGGCAAAGAGTGAGCGCAGCCAGAGCTGAGGGACTGCGGGAGAGGCCGGAGAACACAGGCCAGCCCTGCGCTGCCCAGGCAGGGAGAGCCCCGGGATGGCCCAGGGGATGGAGCACGGCCCCTGCGGGGTGTCTGCCCGGGCCCTCTTCTGGCCTGTCCGTGGGCATTTCCCCAGGGGATGGCATGGCATGGCATGGAATGGCATGGCATGGCATGGCATGGCATGGCATGGCATGGCATGGCATGGCATTGCATGGCTCAGTTGGCTGCAGACTCCAGCCCTGCAGCCCAGCTCTGGCACTCACCCTTCTGCGGTGGATGGAATGGCACCACCTCCTCAGTCTCCTGTGCTGGGGAAGCACCAGGGCCTTCTTCCTCCTGATCTTCCTCCCCACAGGCCGTCTTGGGAACACTCAGGGGTCTCTGCTCCATGCCGCTGACTGGAGCTACTTGCTGGAGAGATGCTTTGGGAAAGCTCTGGGGCACCAAGTCCCACGCTCTGCCCTTGAGGGCAGCTGCAGAACAGACGCCTCGGAAGGCCGCGGGTCACCGAGTCCCGTGCTCTGGCCTCGAGCTCAGCTGCAGGACCAACGGTGTGGAAAAGCTCCGGGTCAGACGGGAACGAGTGCACTGTGCGGGGGCTCCTCACAGCACCTCTCTGTCCCGTTGTGCCCCTTTGCCTGCTCCCAACACCCGGGCAAGCTTCTATTTCCCACGTGTCACAAAGGGCCTTGGAGACCGGGTTCCGTTCCATGGCACAGTGACCGTGCTGCAGCGTGCCACCCAGGGCCCTTGCACACACTGCCTCCCGCCTTGGGGCGGCCCCCAGCCCAGCCAAAGTGGCCCAGTCTGGAAGGAATGCCTGGCCCCAGGTGTCTAAGGCAGCCCCACAGGATCTTTAGGAAGGGCTCAGAGCATCAGCAAACGCTGCCCGCCTTAGCGGGCTCAGTCCTATCCCCATATCTTTCCCTGAGAGCATTTGAATTTCTAAATGAGAATCATTTGAAAGGAGGGGATTGACATTTTCCATTTCAGAGAAGCCTTCTGCCTTCCTGAGCAGACACCTCTCTCTTCAAACCAAGACAATTGTTTATCATCTTGCAGATGCGCAGTTGCTGGACAGCCCCGTTTTACACCAGGGACCTGGAGAACCATTCCCAGCAACTGGGAAGATCCTAGCTGGTCCCTCCACCCATAGATGAGGTCTCCAAATATGCCCCGAAAGTGGGTCCAGCTTTTAAAGGCCAAAAAGAGCAAGGGCAAGTGACTTGATGATATTTTTAGCCCAGATAGCCCTGCTGCTGATGCCACACTTCACAATCGGCAGGGGACACAGCTAGGCCAAAATGCAAAGCCCACCTCTCTTCCAGGAGCCTTTCTCCTCAAATACCCTTCAAACAAGCCTCCATGCAAGTCAGTTGGGAAAGTTTCTTCAAATGATCCATTGCTGGCACAGAACTACACAGGGTTATGGCAAAGATTCTAAAGCAGCTGCTCTGGAGTCAAAGAGCCAGCACTAAGAGTCCCTGTCCTCTATTTGTAGCTAAATCCCACTTTGGGGGATTTGAAGGCATTTGGAACGAGCTAGAGAGCGGACCTCTGAGTTTTTTAGATGATGCCATTGCTTTTTCTTCTCTTCTGCATAGACAGGACGGCTGAGTTTGGCTCACATCTCCATTACATGGCTCACAACGTCACAAGACTTGTACTTAAAAGAACTTTGAAGGATTTCTTGGCCAATAAAACATTGCCAACAAGTTTATTTCTGTTTCTGACCCAATCCTTCAGTATTTCATCTCATGGACTCATGCTACAGTGTAAGCTTTCTCAGCCAATTCTGTTCTGACACACAAACCTACAGCACTGCACTGTAAACTTCATGTTTACAGTTGTAACTACTTTTACTTTTTTCAAGATCTTAAACTCTAAAATGCTAAACTTTCCTCCACTTAGCTTTGGGTGTCTCTGCTTTATACTACAAATCCACATTCTCACTTGTAGCGCCTGAATTTGGAAGCCCTTTTCAAGGTCTCAGCACAAATCCTGTGTTTAATACTAAGCTTTGGCTTACAGGCCCAAAGATCTGAGACCTCCCTGCATTTTGGTTTCCAACAACACTGATGCTGTTAGTTCCACAATGCCCAGGATCCGTCTTGCAAGTCAACTCTGGCAGGATCAAGGCGGCTGCCAGGGGGCTGCTTGTGGCCTCTGACAGCCCATTGCTCAGGGCTTGCCAGCGCCCCAGCCCCTCAGGGGCTGCCCCAGCCCGGCCAAGCTGCCCGGCAGCAGCGCCGCAGCCCCACAGCAGCTGCAGAGCAGCCCCATGCAGGGGCACCTGGGAGCCCTCAGCAAGGCAGCCAGCAGCACACGGGCAGGGGGACACGGATGGCGCTTCCTGCCTGGCACAGGGCTTGTGGCCATCTCCAGGCACCGCTCTGGCAGGGATCCCCGCAGCTGCGGCCCCTGCCCAGCCGCTCTGTGGGCAGCACAAAGGCTTTGGCAGAACCACCAAAGGCCAAGGGGCTTCTGGCCATTTCCCCTTGCCCACTGCACGCCTGGGCAGCTGGCTGAGCACTGCACCCTTTTCCCCGCTTCCCCTATCCACTACGGACCCTGGGCAGCAAAAAAAAATCTCTTGAGTTACTGTCTATTATAACACAGTCTATATTTACATATAGTAAAAAACAGAATGGAAGAAAAGAAAAAATTTTAAAAAAGTAAAAATTCCTGCTGGCTCAGGTTGCCCCATCAAAGAGAGCCTCCTGGATCAGCTCTCCTCAGAGCTCATGCAGTGCAGCCAGCCGAGCCGTGACAGGCGAGGCCAAGTCATCCATGTCCTGCGCAGCTGATCGTGCAGCCTCTGGAAGATGGAATATCGCCTACTCGCTGTTGCTCGGAGGACATGCAGTGTTTGAAATGCCAGCTCTGACACAGCACTGCTCATGTCCTCCGTCAGGCTTTCGAGGGCTGCAAGAGAGAGGAACAGAGCTGTGGTAAGTAGGTATGATTCATGCTGACAAAATTGAAACAGTAATCATTATTGATGCAGGAATTAATATTTGGAAATAATAATAAAACAGGTAAAAGTTATAATGCCAAGAAAAAAGGGAGAGGAGGGGTTCCACCCTCCCCTCCCTGCAGGTGTTCCATGACAGGAGGAAAAAGCAAGAGATAACAGTTACTAAAAAAAACAGAAAGAAGGAAAAATGTGGTTGGGTCTCAGGAAAGTGCTAGCTATAGGAGATTTATTGCTTTGATTTTTAAATGTAGAAATATGTTAGTTTTGGATTACATTGTATTGGCTTGGTGCGCGTGTGTAACCCAAACATGAATTAAAGGACAAATAGAAAGAAGAGATGCCTTCATAAAAAAACGACGGCCACCAAAGACTTGTGTGACAACCAAAACGAATGGTGGAGCATCGGCGGTAAAGGTGGTGTTGAGGGCAGAGGTAGAAGTGTGATGAATCGAAAATGGGAGGAGATGACATTGACAGATGGCATAAAAGGGGGGAAATCTTCACTTGACAAGCTCATACGTGAGGTGGCAAGGGTCCAGAACCCTGCACTCCATACCCCGCCGTTATCCTGTGCTTATGCGCAACTATTGGAACCAAATTATCCCATATTTTTAATCGAATGATACTGTCAAGATATATTTTCTAAACTATTCAATTAAAATTGCAGCTATCTCAAATATTGTTTGGTTTTTTATGATGGGATTTGATTTTTTATGATGGGCAAACATAACAGAGCCAAGGTCAGATCCCGGATCTGTGGGGAGCCAAGGAGAGCCCTGTGCAAGGGCCATCCCAGCCGGCGCTTGCCATGGCCAGGAGGGAGCAGGGAGCAAGGGGATCAGCCTGATGCTCCTGGCCACGAATGGCCCACGTGGCCCTGAAATTTCAGTGTGCTCTGCCGCCGGGAGCAGAGCCCTCCGCAGCCGGGGCAGGGCTTGCAGCTCCCCCCGGCAGCCCCCGCTGTCAGCCCGCTGCCCTCACTCACCAGTGCAGATCAGCTGCAGCTCTTGCTGTTGCCCCCTCAGGTGCTGCCCGGCCATGCCTGTGAACACAGAGCCTGTCACGGCCCCAGCGGCACAGCTCCCTGCCAGCGGCGCTGCCGGCGCTGTGGCCACACGGGCTGCTGGCCCGGCAGGGCTCAGCCCGGCCCTTGGCGCACGCTGCCGCCCAAGGGCACGGCTGCCGGAGGGCGGCAGCAGCAATGGCCAGGCCAGGCGGGGCTCCACGGCGCCAGGCCCGGCTGGTGCTGCCAGAGCAGCAGGCGGGGCTGGGGCCGAGCCGCACCGGGCCGGGCCAGGGAGGGAGCAGGGGCTCGGGACTCACCGATGAACCTGACGGCCGCCTCTCGCAGGGGCTCCTGTGGGCTCTGCAGGTAGCGCAGGGCCCGGCGCAGGTGCTCGGCCGCTCTGCTCCTGTCCTCTGCCAGCTGTGGAGAGCGGCAGGAGTGAAGGGTTGGCTCAGCGGGCTCAGCCCCTGGGCCGGGCGCTACCTGCGCCCAGCCCCGGCCTCCCCTGGCCGCACAGTTATGAGGCGCGGCCAGCAGCTGCTGGCCAAGGGCTCCCGAGGGCAGGGGGCAGAGGGCCGGCTGCTGCCCGGGGAGCCACGGTGCCGGCCCGCAGCCCCGCCGGGCCGGGGCTCCATGGGCACCCGGCTCGGGCCCGCGGTAGCCTGGAGAAGAGCCCGCACTGCCTCTGGCTGCAGCAGCGGGCAGGGGCACAGCTGCCAGCCCCGCACACTGAGCACTGCTCTCAGCGGCCTTCTCCAGGCTGAAGCTAAGGCTTGCAGGCTGTCCTTCCCAGGGCCTCACCAAACCTCCAGGTCTGATCCACCTGGAGCATTTGTTCGATATCCCTCCTCTTTTGGAATCTGGCTGCAGAATGCAGTGTTTCCCGGGAGGCCTGGAGAGCAGCAGAGAGGCACAGATGGCCTCACAGACCAGGGCACAGGAGCATCCCAGTGCCGCAGCCTGGAGGAGGCTGCAGCCTGCAAGGTGCCAGGGCAGGAGGCAGCCCAGCCCCCTCCCAGGCGGCAGCAGGTGGCCAAAAGTCCTCACCTCAGCAACAATCTGATTCTCATCATGGCAGCGGAAGGAGAGTGGGAGCAGGTTCTGGCGCACATGGGACTTCAAGGTCTTTCTTCCATCTTCAAGTAATAACTCCAGCATCTCTTGAAAGACACACATGGAGCTGAGTTGCACCTGGCTGTTATCCTGTATGAAAGGAAGGGCAAAAGACCTCAGCATCAGCTGCTTCAAGGCCCCCAGGGCACAGGCCTGAATCTCCACAGGGCACCAAGTGTCCGGGCAGCAGGCAGTGGCCGTGGCTGTGGGCACAGAGCCTTATATGGTCAAAGAATGGCAGGAGCGCCTCAGCCAGCTGCAGGGCGATGGGGGTGGGTATTGGGGCACCATTATCCAGGAGCACATATCTCAGGAGAAGAATGGTCATCCTGATCACATTGCTATCATTTTCCTGCAGGAGCTCTACAAGACTTTCACTCAGGCTCCACATTTTTTCAACCTGTGTGGATCACAAGTTTGTGAAAGGCCACCCTGCTGCCGCAGGGCCAGGAGGCCAAAGGCCCATCCCGAAGCACTGGGGCAGCTGAAGCGGGAGGCAGGAGAGCTGGGAGCAGCTGCCCCAGCGTCCCAAGCCCAGGCAAGGGCAAACGAGTGTGTTGCCCAGCCCCACGCTGCCTGCAGGGCTTCAGCCACTGCCCCCTTCTCACCATCCAGGGATTCTTGCGCAGCACTACGCTTTTGAGTGCCAAGTAACGCCTGGCCCTGTGCTCGCTCTGCAGGTTCTGTGCCATGACCTCCAGAACACTGTCACTGCATTCTCTCAAGTCCAGGCACTCGAGGACCTGCAAGGCACAGGGCAGTGACAGGGAGCCGGCTGGCAGGAGCCCGGAGCCGCACAGGGCTGGGCCCAGGCAGCAGCACAGGGCACGGGCACCGTCCTGGCAGCTGTGCCTACAAGAGGGCAGAGAGCTGGGAGGCAGCTCAGCGAGGTAGTGCACCTGGAGAAGGCACGGGGAGAGCTGGAAATCTGCCAGATGGAGCAAAGTTTCCAGCTTCCCCAGAAAAGTGCATCCCTTCCCACTGCACTGCCATGGCCTCAAATGCTTCCAGACACCAGCAAGTGTGGCTCGGGAAGCAAGGTGACTCATGGGGGAATTGAAGCCTGGTCCCAGGCTGCTTACTTGTTCTGGCCTGGAAACAGCCTCCTCCACGAGCCAATGCAGCAGGGCAGCACTGGTCTTACGTGTGAGGAGCTCAGAGTGTGCTCTGAGCCCAGTGCCCATGGTGTTGGTGTCTTCCTAGTGAATGCTCTTGGTGAATTTGCAAACGAGCTGTAGGAGAAGGGCAGGAAGCCAGGGATGTTGCATGCAGTGCTGCACACACGGTGCTGGGCTGAGCAGGGACAGCAGGCCCAGCCCTGGTGGGGGTGGCTGCAGGTACCTGCGCTGTGCTGTGGAAGCGGCCACGGCCGAGTTCCTGCTCCTGTGTGCGCTCCAGGGCTGCATCTGGCAAAGAGCGAGCGCAGCCAGAGCTGAGGGGCTGCGGGAGAGGCCGGAGAGCACAGGCCAGCCCTGCGCTGCCCAGGCAGGGAGAGTGTGGCAGGGACAGGCGTTCGGAAGATTGCGGGCTGTCACGGAAAGCTGCAAGAACCCTTTTCCTCCCTCCTCCCAGAGATAAGGATCACCCTCGGAATGTAACTAAGGAATGTAACCCCCCTAACATAGGAGGTACCAGTACCACCCTGTACTAACCCCCAGCCCCTTTTTACGTAGGAAACCCCCCAAACTATAAAACCCTTAGAGAAGAGACAATAAAGCCTATTTGACCGTCCACCACATTGGTGTAAGCGTCGTCTCTAGCCCGAGTGGCCCAGGGTGGGGTCACCGTGCTGTACTCTGGAACCAGGTCGCCTTGCCTTCGGAACCAGAAGGCAACAAAGTGGCGCCGAGAACCAGGGAACGAAAAGCCCCGGGATCGGGATTTCTCCTGGACAGAGGACAGCGGTTGCAGCGGCCGTCTCGACTGCGACACGGAGGGGGACGCCCCGGGACCAGCTAGATCTCCATGGAAACTCTGGCTAAGGTCGTTGAATCAGTATGTATACAATGGGGAATTAAATGTGAGCCTAGGTACTTATCTCTTGCTATGCAGAGACTCCTGGAGCTGGGGACGGTTGAATGTCCGGTAGAAATATTGCATTCAGATACGTGGGACAGATGTACTGCCGCTCTGGCGGAGGACACAAAAACCACGGGCAGTGGGAAATTTCTTAAGGTGTGGGGAAAGGTGGAGACGGCTTTATGCAAAGCTTTAGAGAGCCAGGAGATATGGGCGGCCGCTCGGCCACATTTGATGGTTACACCGAAGGTGGGGGTGGCAGCAGAAACCCAAACCCCCCCCGCGGGCAGTCCGGGCGGGAGCGCGGGCACGCAGGGACCGGGCACCCCCCAATCCTTCCCGGACCCTGAGCCAGACCCCCCAGAGCCTCCGGGAGATCCTCTAAAACCCCCGGAGCACATCCTGACCCCCCCGGGGGACCAGCTGGGTCCGAAAACCCCCCCGATATCTCCCGAAAAACCAGCGTCTCCTGTGTTTGCTTTTCCCCCGCCGCCTGCAGATCCGGCACACCCCGCAGAGACGCGTGCGCGGTGTTTCTGGGGCGAATTGACTGCCGCAGCCCACGGCGTGGAGGCTGCAGTCAGCGCTGAAACACGGGCGGCAGAACTGCGGCTGCCATTCAAAAATGGCGCCGCCGGACAGGGAGGGGGGCGGTGCCCGCGTGTCCGCGGCGGGAAATGCCTGGAGGGGGAAATGGCCGCAAGTACGCCTGCGCAGGAGACCGGCGCTGGTCACTGCCGGGAGTGGACACACACAGACACGCAGGCGCAGGGAGGAATGGGGGGGCAGGCATTCGCCCGGGGGCTGCGCCCACCGCCGCCGCCGTATAAGGGAGAAACCCCTCCCGTTGAGGGGCAGGGCGAGCCCAGGTAGTGGGAACAACACCACCTCCAAGAGGCGGGGCGACACCGCCTCCGGGGGGAGGAGCGGCACAGCCTCCAAGGGGAGGGACGGCACCGCCTCCGAGGGGAAGGGCGACACCGCCCCCGAGGGGAGGGGCGGGGCCGAAGCCGAACAAAATGGCGAGGGAGACAGGAAGTGCGCTCTCAGTCCACTTCCGACTTTGATAGGAGCAACACCTCCTCAGACTACTCCACAGACCTTACCGGCTCCGGCAGCGATTCGGAAAGGGAGCACACAGATATACAGCGGTTTGCCCAGCTTCAAACCCAGGAAAGAGCTACTGTAACCAACCGGGGTGGGGACATTGTGGGCACTGGGGCTGTGAAACAATAGTCACGGACGCCAGGCCGTCGGGGCCTGGATGGGACCCTCAAGAGCCCGACAAGTTCCTACAATTCACCTGGGCACCTGCAAGATGCAAAACACCCGTCTTCCTTCACGGAAATTACTATCGGAACCGCCATAAAATCCCCAGAATTCGAAAATGCACTCATTACAACATAACAGTTTTACAGCCAAATCATCCTAGCTGGGCAGTGGGCAAAGCGTGGACAGTGGTTCTTCAAGGGTCAAAGCAGTGGGTGAACGTACGAATTACCAGGCTTTTACCGTCGGCACCCCGAGCAGTTGGACCCAACAAAGTAATAAAAAGCACGCAGAAAGGGAGAAACATAACCTACCCTAAACCCCTACCCACAAGGGACACCAAGGTCCCAACCGGCGATGAGGAAGCCTTCCAGATAGGCCACTCAGCCGGGTCAGATTCAGACCCAATCCTTCGTATGTTAGATGCTACCTTTCTATCCCTGAACGAATCTAACCCTAACCTAACTGACTCCTGTTGGCTTTGTTATGATATTAAACCCCCTTTTTATGAAGGAGTCGCTTTAGATACCCCCTTTAGTTATTCCACAGCCGATGCCCCCGACCAGTGCAGGTGGGACACACCCCGAAAGGGAATCACCCTGAGCCAAGTCACAGGTCGAGGCAAATGCTTTGGCAATGCAACCCTAGCTAAGCGGAGAGGAGACGTCTGTACCGAAATAGTCAAGCCTGACAGGAAAAATAATAAGTGGGTAGTCCCCTCCGCATCTGCTATGTGGGTTTGTCAGAAATCTGGGGTGAGTCCCTGTGTGTTCCTTGCCAAATTCAGTGACTCTAACGACTTCTGTGTCCAAGTTCTGATCGTTCCTAGGGTCCTGTACCACTCAGATGAAGAGGTGTATCACCTTTTCGAAGAACCCAGCCGGCTCCACAAAAGAGAAATATTAACAGGTATAACTATAGCGATGCTACTCGGCTTGGGAGCTGCTGGAACAGCAACGGGTGTCTCGGCCCTAGCGACTCAGCACCAAGGACTGTCCCAGCTGCAGATGACGATTGATGAGGACCTGCAGAGGATCGAGAAATCCATATCCTTTCTGGAGAAGTCAGTCTCCTCACTTTCAGAAGTGGTCCTGCAGAACAGGCGAGGTCTAGACCTCCTGTTCATGCAGCAGGGAGGCCTGTGTGCTGCCCTGAAAGAGGAGTGCTGTTTCTATGCAGACCACACAGGAGTTGTCAGAGACTCCATGGCAGAGCTCCGAAACAGACTGGCCCAGAGACAAAAAGACAGGGAAGCCCAGCAGGGCTGGTTCGAATCCTGGTTCAATCGATCACCATGGCTAACCACCCTAATTTCTACCCTAGCAGGTCCGCTGGCAATGTTGCTTTTAGCTGTTACCTTCGGACCGTGCCTGCTGAACAAGCTAGTCTCATTTGTCCAGAGTCGCTTGGAACGGACTGACATCTTTTTCGTAGGACGGCAACAGATGCTGTGAACTTATCAGGAACACTGCCAGTCACGAGAAAAACGCGCCTGGCAGAAATTTACTCAGGTTTCCCAAAACCCTTTTTCCTTGTTAGACCCCAACCTTCTACCTCATTTAGTGCCTATATATATATATGCATGTAACTACCTCGCTCATTTGTGGGAGAGGCGGGGGGAGATGTGGCAGGGACAGGCGTTCGGAAGATTGCGGGCTGTCACGGAAAGCTGCAAGAACCCTTTTCCTCCCTCCTCCCAGAGATAAGGATCACCCTCGGAATGTAACTAAGGAATGTAACCCCCCTAACATAGGAGGTACCAGTACCACCCTGTACTAACCCCCAGCCCCTTTTTACGTAGGAAACCCCCCAAACTATAAAACCCTTAGAGAAGAGACAATAAAGCCTATTTGACCGTCCACCACATTGGTGTAAGCGTCGTCTCTAGCCCGAGTGACCCAGGGTGGGGTCACCGTGCTGTACTCTGGAACCAGGTCGCCTTGCCTTCGGAACCAGAAGGCAACAGGAGAGCCCCGGGATGGCCCAGGGTATGGAGCACGGCCCCTGCGGGGTGTCTGCCCGGCCCCTCTTCCGTCCTGTCCGTGGGCATGTCCCCAGGGGATGGCATGGCATGGCATGGCATGGCATGGCATGGCATGGCATGGCATGGCATGGCATGGGGCCAAGCTGGCTGCAGGCACCATTCCTGCGGCCCAGCTCTGCTACTCACCCTGCTGCAGCAGCTGGAACTGCACCACCTCCTCAGTCTCCAGTGCTGAGGAAGCTCCAGGGCCTTCTTCCTCCTCCTCCAGCCAGGCCATCTTGAGCACTGTCAGGGCTCTCTGCTCCATGTCAGTGACTGGAGCTGCTTGCAGGAGAGATGTCTTCAAAAAGCTCCAGGGCACCAAGTGCCACACTCTGCCCTCAAGGGCAGCTGTAAAAGAGAAGCCTCGGGGAGACCACGGGTCAGCAAGTCCTGTGGTCTGGCCTCGAGCTCAGCTAAAGGAACAAAACCTTGGACAGGCTCCGAGTGGGACACGAACGAGTGTGCTCTGCGGAGGCTCCTCACTGCACTTCTCTGTCCCGTTGTGCCCCGTTGTGTACTCCGAGCACCCGGGCAAGCTTCTATTTCCCACGTGTCAAAAAGAGCCATTGGACATCGGGTCCCGTTCCATGTCACGGTGACCGTGCTGCAGCGTGTCACCAAGGGCCCTTGCACACACTGCCGCCTGCCCTGGGGCCGCCCCCAGCCCAGCCAAAGTGGCCCAGGCTGGAAGGAATGCCTGGCCCCAGGTGTCTAAGGCAGCCCCACAGGATCTTTAGGAAGGGCTCAGAGCATCAGCAAACGCTGCCCTGCTCTGCGGGCTCAGGGCAGCAGAAGGAGCCCCCAGGGCTGCCGACGCAGCCGCGCTGGGAAGGGCACGGGGCCTTCCAGGGAAGCTGGCACGGCCTCCTTGGGACACGGCCCGGCCCGTGGCCATCCTAAAGCCGCGGCTGTGACACGCACAAGGAACGTGTGGGCCTGGGCACCAACGCTGCTATGAGCCCTGGGGCCCGGGCAGCGCTGCCATCAGCAGCTGTGGCAGAGTTTCTGCCCAAGCAGAGCTGCCACCCCCCGAGCCCTGGCAGCGCTGGTGCCCGTCTCCTGCCCCAGAGACCTGTGCCCCTGGGGGGCTTCTGTGCCACAGGGAGCCAAAGCCCACGTGCATTGGGGGCTGATGGCAGGAGCACCTGGACCAACTGCTGGCAACACTTGGCCTCTGTCAGAAGGCAGAAGCTGTTAGTCAGTCATGAAAGGATTTTCTCATGGAAGGGATTGGCAGTAGCACCACAACACCATCAGCTGCTGAGTTTTCCTGGATGATTTGATTGTATATAGGCCGTGTCATGTTTAATGTGATCTTCTCTCAGTTCTCCTGGGAAAAACACTAGCCCAGTCTGTGATGGTCAACAGTCCATGTGCTGCCCGTCTGTCTGTGTCGTAGCTGATGCAAGGCAAATATTTCCTCCAGACCCAAAGAGTTGTGCCTGAAAAGTCACAGGGCTACATCTCGTTTTGATTTTTTATTTAATGCTTACCAGAGCCTGCTGATCATTTTCAAGGTTTTCTCCCTATCCCTAGGGCAGCTTCTCCAGAAGTTCTGCTGTTCCATCCTTTTGCATTTAGTGAAAGCTACCTGCAGTGACCAGTCGATCAAAGCCCTGGGAAAACCTGCACTCCTGGGTGAAACTCGGCCAAACATTTCTGTCCCAGATCTGAAGCCATTAAGTGCCAAGGACTGTCCCCAGTGTCATACCCTGTCCCTTGGAACTGTGCTGATGCCATTTAAGAAGGGTTTCCAATGAAAACTACTTTTAGCAGTTTTTTAATTTCTGCATTAGCATTCAAATCCATGACCAGAAAAATCTCATGGAGACATTTCTGGGATTCCTAAATACCAAAGCTGTCATTTTCATCCTGGATTTCAGAGTCTCTGAACGGAGTCTCTCACACAAGGATTTAGTTTTCAACACTACAGAAAAACACCCTGGTGTTGAGCTGTACCTTTACATCGGCATATACTCCTGATGATTACTTTAGGCAGGAGCAGAAAACCCAAGAATGAGCCAAAGAGGCCATTCCTGTGTTCTCATGTCCTGCACAGCACTAACTGGGAATTCAAGAATGGATTCAGGAGCCTCAGGGTGCACAGGAAGCCCCAAAGACTTTGGCATGCTGAAATGGACCAGCCTGCTGCCTGTGCCTGGGCTGCACAGGGCTGAGCTCCATCTGGATGGTCTAACAAAGGCTGAATGGACATACCATGGCCCACTGGAGACTCCAAATCCTGTGAGCTACATAATTCAGCTATAACCAGCTGAACTTTTCATGTTAGCTTTAAATCCAGGGGAGAAAATGGTAAACATGGAAAGGTGTTCTTCCAGTTCTAGTGACAGCTGTGCCTGCGCAGCACCTGTGCCCAGGGCAGGGTGGTGGGAACCAGATGGTCTTTGTGATACTTTGCAACGCCAAGTGTTCTGGCATTCTGTGATTCCCCAAGTGGAGAAGAAAATTTGAATTCTCCTCATGTTGTCAACTGCTGAGCAAACATAACATCCAAGAGGGCATGGGACTCTAATGTGTCCTTCCATTGCCACCATTCGAACTGCACAACCCCTACTTCCACTGCAGACCCTGGAATTGGTGAAGTTCCTGGTCCAAGCATTAGACAGTCCAAAGAGAGCAAAACAAGCACTGACAGAGTCAGAGGAGCTCTTTCTTGCTAAAGGAAACCACATATTTGAACTGAAAGATCCTATATTTAATTTAGAAGCTCTTGCCAGCTCCTTCCAGGACTCTCTGCTGGGCACACAGAGCTTTTCATGGCCGCTCCCAACAGGCTTTGGAACACAGAGCACAACCTGGCTGGCTCTGCCACCAGCACAGCCCAAACACAGGCGGAGGAAGAAGCAGCAGCGGCTGTTTTGCGGCCATGCCCGAGAGACACTGGAAGGGTGCCCTCCCTCTGCTCTCCCTTGCTTGGCTTTCTGACTGGCTCTGAGCCTGGGGCTGCCATTCCTCACTTGTGGGGAGCAGAAGCACAGCCGGGATCCCGGCACTGCCTGACAGCGCTGCGGGCAGCGGCACGGCCGCGTGTGCCAGTCTCGGGCACCGTGCTGCTGCTTCATTTGCCCTTAGGCACAGCCAGAGCTCTCTGCTAAGCCCGGATGCTCTCTGCTTCTGCCCTCTTCCTCATCCTGTGCAGGGATGGAGCGCTGCTGTGCTTTCAGGAATCTATTCTTGAAAACTTCCAGCATTCCAAGTTCCTTTGCCCTCCATGGATGCTTGCCATGGAATCCCTCACAGCTGGGTTCAGAGCATACTCAGGTTGACTCTTCCAAAACTCAGGGGCTGTGAGGTGCTCAGCAAGATGTGTAAGTGCACAGTGCTCTGGACCTGCACCTTCAGCACAGGGACCTTTCCAGCCTGACCTGCCCTCGTTCCTCTGGGTCTGTGCACAAAACACGGTGTGGCAGAGAACGGCAGCAGGGACCTGTGTGTCCCAGGGCCCTGGATCTGCTTCAGCTCCACAGGGATGCAGGCAAAGTGAAGAAGCCAAACTGTTTATTAATGCAAGTCAAAGGAAAGGGGTGATATGAGAGGGAAAAAGAGAATGGGCAGGGTCTGAGGGCTTGAGATATGGAGTTGTCAAAACCAAGAGTGTAAGGAAAACATAGGAATAGGCATGGTCTGAGGGTTGGTGAGATGGAGCTGTCAAAAGGGAGGGTGGGTGAAGGGGGAAAAGTGGATGGACAGTGTCTGAGGGCTGGAGGGAGGGAGCTATATGCAGGCAGGGAGGGGGCTGAAGCCATGTGAGCTTCGCACAGGCTCACTTGTACCAATCATCAACTATGTCTAGAGCGCCAGTGGCAATGGGAGATGGTGTCCTGTTCGGTGTCTCCCCTTGCTGTTCTCTGCACACTGGTTCACTGGATCCAGAAAGGGACCCTATTTCTTCAGGTCTCAGGCCGAATACATCATGACTTTCAATGTTAGAGCAGGTAGGGCTGCCATTGTTCTTTTGGGATTCTAGGCCTGGAACAGAGAGCAAGAGGGCCATGGTCAGAGCCTGGATCTGCAGTGACCTGAAGAGAGCATCCAGCCAGGGCCACCCCACCCAACTCTTGCCATGGCTGAGAGAGAGGTGTTGCCAACAGGATCAGCATCAAGCTGCAAGGCACGAATTCCACCCGCTTCCCTGCAATCTCTGTGTGCTCTGCCCACACCACCTCTTGTCAACGCAGGGTGAGAAGCCCACTGCAGCCGGGACAGGGCTTGCAGCTCCCTGTTCAGGCATTGCAGCTCGCCTCGCCAGCCCGCTGCCCTCACTCACCCTGACTGAGATCCCGGAGCTCTTCCTGCTGCTCCTTCATCATGGGAAACCCGGCCATCTCTGAGAACAAAGAGTTCATCTAGCCCCAGCGGCACAGCTCCCTGCCAGTGGCGCTGCCAGCGCTGTGGCCACACGGGCTGCTGGCCCGGCAGGGCTCAGCCCGGCCCTTGGCGCACGCTGCCGCCCAAGGGCACGGCTGCCAGAGGGCGGCAGCAGCAATGGCCAGGCCAGGCGGGGCTCCACGGCGCCAGGCCCGGCTGGCGCTGCCAGGGCAGCAGGTGGGGCTGGGGCCGAGCTGCAGCGGGCTGGGCCGGGGAGGGAGCCCGGGCTCGGGACTCACCCAGGAACCTGACGGCCGCCTCTCGCAGGGGCTCCTGTGGGCTCTCCAAGTAGCGCAGGGCCTGGCGCAGGTGCTCGGCTGCTCTGCTCCTGTCCTCTGCCAGCTGCGGAGAGTGGCAGGAGGGAAGGGTTGGCGCGGGCTCAGCCCCTGGGCCGGGCGCTGCCTGCGCCCAGCCCCGAACTCCCCTGGCTGCACAGCCCTGAGGTGCGGCCAGCAGCCGCTGGCCAAGGGCTCCCGAGGGCAGGGGGCAGAGGGCCAGCTGCTGCCCGGGGAGCCGCGGTGCCGCCCCGCAGCCCCACCGGGCCGGGGCTCCATGGGCACCTGGCTCGGGCCCGCGGTAGCCTGGAGAAGAGCCCGCGCAGCCTCTGGCTGCAGCAGCGGGCAGGGGCACAGCTGCCAGCCCCGCACACTGAGCACCGCCTTCAGGACCCTTCTCTGGCCTGAGCCTGGGGCTTCCAAGCCCTCCTTACCAGGACCTCGATGAACTTTGACAGCTGCCCCTTCTTCACCAGCTGCTTGAGTTTCCTCATCTTCAAGAACTTGGCCACACGAAGCAGTGTTTCCCGTGAGGCCTGGAGAGCAGCAGAGAAAAAGAGATGGCCCCACAGCCAAGGGCACTAGACTTCCATCCCTGTGCTGAGGCCTGCTGGAGGCTGCAGTCCATGAGGTGCCAGGGCAGGAGGCAGCCAAGCAGCATCACACAAAACCTCACCTTTGCCACGTCCCTGTTCTTATCATGGCAGTGGAAGAAGAGTGGGAGGAGACTTTGACTCAAAATCTTCTCAAGGGGCTTTTTTCCCTCATCCACTACCAAATCCATCACCCTGAAGAAAAGCTCAAGGGAGAGCACTTGCACATAGCTCCTGTCCTGGAGGAAGGGAAGAGAATGAGGCCTTTAGATCAAACTTCTCCAGGCTCACCTGGGCAAAGTTTCTGGGCAGCAGCCAGTGCCTGCACCTGGGGACACAGAGCCTTACATGGTCAAAGAGCAGCAGCAGTGCCTCAGCCAGCTTCGGGGCAGTGGTGCTGGATACTAGGATGTCTTTGTGCTGGAGCACATTCATGAACACAGACAGGGACATGCTGACCACCTCTCCATCGGCATCACCCAGAAGCTCCAGAAGGCTTGGAGACAGACTGCACATTCTCCTAGCCTGTGTGGAACACAAGGTTGTGCTGGGAAGCCATGGACAGCTGCACCGCCAACCCCGCCCTGGCACTGCATGGCCACCCTGCTGCTGCAGGGCTCACAGGCCAAAGGCCTGAGCCAAAGCACTGGGGCAGGTGAGGCAGGAGAGCTGGGAGCAGCTGCCTCAGCTCCTGAAGCCCTGCATGTTCATGGGGCTGCTTTCCCCAGTGCAGCTTCAGCCACGGCCCCCTTCTCACCAGTAAGGGATTCTTGCCAAGAACGACGAGGCCTCTGAGTGCCAGGCGACGCCGCTCCCTGCACTTGATGTGCAGGTGCCTTGCCATGACATTCAGGATGCTGTTACCGTATTTAGTGAAATCCAAGACCTGGAGGACCTGAAAGGCACAGGGCAGTTACAGGGACCTGGCCAGCAGGAGCCCAGAAGTGCACATGGCTGGGCCCAGGCAGCAGCACAGGGCACGGACACCATCCCAGGTAGCTGTGGTTGTGAGAGGGCAGAGAGCTGGGAGGCAGCTCAGGCAGGCAGTGCTGCTTTTGAGGCTAACCTCCACAAAGAATGCCAGGAAGGGCAGATCCCATGGCTCCTCCCTGCTGAGTGGCTGGAGAAGATGGAATGCAATGCGGGAACAGAAGGAGACCACGACGTCGCGCATCTCCCTGACAGGGGGAAAAAGGCAGCAAGACCCTGAGGTGGGGGACAGACCTCTCCCAGGACTGACTCAGAGAGCTCTGGTCTTTCCCCAGCATCCCTGGAGGGGATGTGGGTTCTCTGGGAGGTGGCTCCTTCTGGGCACCCTCCACTCCAAGGCTTTTCCAGTCTCCTTGGCCATCCCTCAGTGACGAGGCTCTCTGGCCCATGACCACAGGGACTGAGTGGGGCACAGGGCACAAATGCCAGGGGCAATGGGGAGAAGGGGGTCTCACCTGGCCAGCAGACCCACAGCAAAGTGCTGGGTGTGAGCACACAGCAGCGTGTCCCAGCCACACTTGCGCTGCATTGCGACAACCACGTGGTCACACCACAGTCGGCACAGCAGAGCCTTCATGGCCTGCACTGCAAACCTGTGTGCAGAGCAAAGCCCAGGTCACACTGGGAGTGCTGGCACTGGCCACAAGCGCATGGGAAGGCCAGGAGGACTGGGACCTGTTGGACTTGCTGGGAAGGCAGTGTTCCTCCTGGCATGCTCTCCAGAAATTTCCAGCTTCCACTGGTGGCATCTGCTGTGTGGTGATGACGATATGGAAGAGCAGAGCCACAAACAGGCGGGCGGAATAAAGGATCATGGCCTCGTGGCACTCAGGCACCTGGACAATCACCCAAATCACCAGAGTTGCCTGCAAAAGAAGCAGCCCAAGAGAGTGCTCAGTGCCGAGGTATCCATGGGGCAGGGCCCAAGGGCAGATGCAGGAGGAGCAGCGGGCCTGGTGCCCCTGAGCCTGCCCTTGCCCAAGGTTTCAGCCCAATGACTCCCACACCGAGAGAACTGAGAGCTACTGGAGAGGCGACCTGGGGGTCAGCATGGACCCAGAAACTCACAGCCAGGGCAAAAACGTCCCTATCGTCCCCATCAGAAGTGCAGGCGCTGTGCAGTGGCCAATCCTCCATTACATGGACCAGTGTTGGCAGCACTTTCTCCACTGCTGGTCCTGATGATCCTATAGTTCTCCACATCATTGCAGCAGCTCTGTGGGATCAGAGCTCTATGTCAGGGGCATCTCAGTCCCAGTACCATGCCCTGTGCAGCCGTGGGGGCCCAGGTGACAGAGCCCCGGTGCCCTGACGGGCAGGGAGGGAGCATTGGCAGCAGGCTTGGGAAGCAGAGGGGCCCCAGGGTCCTGGAGCTCTGTGCCTGTGTGGCAGAGCCCATAGCACAGGCTGTGCAGGGCCATGGGCCCCAAAGGCTGGTGAGCCCTGAGCTGTGCAGGCACGTGGGCCCCGTACCTGTCACATGTTGGGGCACAGCGCAGCAGGGTCAGCACCACATCCCCAGGGTGTTCTTCAGCCAGCCTGACAATGTCACTTTTCAGCCTGGCATCCAGAGCGACATGGGACAGCAGCCTCTGGTGGATGTTTCTTACAATGGCTGGCACCTGGAGGAGGCATGGAGAAGATTTGGAGCACTGTCCAATGCAGCAGCTTCCCCAGCTTCCCCCAAGAAGTGCTTCCCTTCCCACCACACTGTGCTGGCCTCAAAGGCTGAGGAGACCCAGTGACCATGGCTTGAGGGGACGCACGGTCCTGACAGGCCTCCAGGCCTGGCCCCAGGCTGCTTGCCTGCTGCTGAGGAGAAACACAAGGGTCCTTGAAATAGTCCTGTATTGGTTCTTGACTGAGAGTGGGTGTGGGCATGGTGCCAGTATTTGAGATGTCCTCAGTCTCTCCGGTGTTGGTGTTTGTGATGGCCGCATCCTCAGTCACTTCCTTCTCCACCTTTGTCCTGTCCTCGTTCATTGCGTCGTCAGAGTCTTGTGAGCACTCAGGTGAATATGGTTTGGTGTCAGTATTTGTGATGTCCTCAGTCTCTCCAGTGATGGGCACATCCTCAGTCACTGCCCTGTCCACCTTTGTCCTGTTTTCATTCATTGCATCATCAGAGTCTTGTGAGCACTCAGCTGAATATGGTTTGGTGTCAGTATTTGTGATGTCCTCAGTCTCTCCAGTGATGGGCACATCCTCAGTCACTGCCTTGTCTGCCTTTGTCCTGTCCTTATTCATTGCAGCGTCAGAGTCTTGTGAGCACTCAGCCAAATCTGGGCTGACATCAGGCTCTGCCTGGAGCTCAGTCAGCCCCGAGTCAGGCTCTGCTGTGACCTCAGACGCTGCAGTGCTGGTCTTTCTACGTCGAATGCACAGGAATTTCCGGAACCTCTGCAGGAGAATAAAGGACAGGGAAGTCAGGGACGTCCCATGGCATGCTCCAAAGCTGAGCAGGGACAGCAGGCCCAGCCCAGGTGGGGATGACTGCAGGTACCTTCAGGGTTTTGCGCACGCGGCCACGGCCGGGTTCCTGCTTATGTGGCTTGTCCAGGGCTGCACCTGGCAAAGAACGAGCGCAGCCAGAGCTGAGGGGCTGCGGGAGAGGCCGGAGAACACAGGCCAGCCCTGCGCTGCCCAGGCAGGGAGAGTCCCGGGATGGCCCAGGGGATGGAGCACGGCCACTGCGGGGTGTCTGCCCGGCCCCTGTTCCATCCTGCCCATGGGCATGTCCCCCGGGAGATGGGATGGGATGGGATGGGATGGGATGGGATGGGATGGGATGGGATGGGATGGCATGGCATGGCATGGCATGGCATGGCATGGCATGGCATGGCATGGCATGGAGTCAAGCTGGCTGCTACCATCAATCCTGTTCCCCAGCTCTTCTGCTCACCTTCCTGCAGTGTCTGTAACTGCTCCGATTCTTCAGGTTGTTGTGCTGGGGAAGCTCCAGGGTCTCTCTTTTTTTTCCCCCTGAACACTTTGAACAGGCTAAGGAATCTGCCCGCCATGCCAGAGTCTGCCCTTGAGGGCAACTTAAAGAGAGATGCCTCAGGAAAGCTCCAAGTCAACAAGCTGTTCACTTGTGCCTTGAAGGCACCTGAGACAGGGAAGTGTCAGGAAGAGTGTTGGACTGCAAGTCCTGCACTCTAGTCTTGAGGGCTCCTGTCACAAGAACAGGAGACTCCTCATAAACTATTGTGGTCACCAGATCCCACGGTTTTGCCTCGAGGGCACCAACTGATGGGAGATGCCTCGGAAAAGCTCTGAGTCACCAAGTCCCTCAGTCTGGCCTCACAGGCACCTGCAAAACAGAAGCCTCGGCAAGGCCACAGGCCACCAAGGCCGCAGTCTTGCCACGAGGTCACCTGTAGGAACAACGCCTCGGAAATGCTCCGGGTGGGACACGAATGAGCGCGCTGTGCGGGGGCTCCTCACGGCACCGCTCTGTCCCGTCCTGTCCCGTCGCGTGCTCCGAGCACTGTGGCCTGCTCCTGTCACCGCCAGCTCCTATGTCACCCCACGTCACAAAGGGCCCTGGGACACCCGTTCCATGCCACAGTGACCGTGCTGCACCGTGTCACAAAGGGCCCTTGCACACACTGCCAAGCTACCCCACGCTATGAAGAGCAGTCCTGTTATCAGTCACTTTATCATTCACTCAGCGATACAACCAGTACGGCAAAAATAGCTATGTGTTGTGATGTATCACTACGTGGAGAAAATTTTAATTACTTGTGACAATTCTCCATTATTGGGTGACTGTCTTGTGGCTTTAAAGGTAACGCTTGCCAGCAGAGGCTTGTGCATTGCCACAGAAAAAATCCAAACTGAACCTCCCCAGAAATATTTGGGTTTCAAATTTTTGGAGACAACAGTCACCCCACAGCCAGTGACCCTAAAAACCAATATACACACATTGAATGAGTTGGAAAGTTGTTAGGCACAATTCCTTGGATCCATGCTTTATTGGGAATCATCACAAAGGAATTATCGCCCTTATTCCAACTGTTAGAAGGAGAGCCAGATCTCTCTTCCCTATGGCACTTGCCAAAAACTTTCCAAAAGGCTTTAGAGACTGCATGTGATGAAATCAGTAACTCCTTTGCTACACGTCGAAACCCAGATTTGCCTTTGCAAATGTTCGTGATTCTGCAATTGTGGGATTCACATTCTCTGAACCTGAGAGAAGCAGTAGGAGAAGCAGAAAAAAGAATGATCAAAACAATTCTTATCTCATTTGCTGCGTCTGTGTTGTGCCAAAGTGGAATGCATTATGGAATATTGTTTACCTGAAGGCAATTGGTGACTGGATTCTAGTGTGAGTGTTTTGATTCATTGGCCAACTGAATCCATGTGTATGTGTCGGGACTGCTGACTGAGAGTCCCGAGATTCTGGGCACTTGAGTGCTTGGCAGGTTCAGTTTAGATGTAATGTAATACAGAGTAATAGAATATAGAATAATATTGTATAATAAAGTAACTCATTAGCAGTTAGCAAAACTGTTTTCACTGACGCATCGGGAAAACACACAAAACTGTGACCCTGTGGAGAAGTGACAAGGGACAGTGGGAACATTCGATAACCTTTCCACCTGGATCTGCACAGCTAGTGAAACTGGCAGCTGTGGTAGAAGCATTTTGCCTTTTGTCACAGGAACCTATTAACATTGTTCGTGATTCTCTTTATGTTACAGGAATCATTGGGAGAATTCAGCACTCATTCCTGAAGGAAGTCTCTAACAAAGTTCTTTTTCTGTTATTAACCTCTCTGTACAACCTTTCACTTCACAGGTCTCAGCAATACAACCTTCTGCACTTTAGATCACACACCCCTCTTCCTGGACCTGTAGTGGAAGGTGCTGTGTGTTGAAGAGTGGCTGGATGAACAGGGCCATGGTTCCCTGGAGATGTTGTACAAGCAAACTCCATGTTAGTTTAGCATAAGTAAGAGCATAAGGGCTGCACTGCTTGTTAGCTTGACATGAGTAGGCTTCACTTGACATAACTAGGCCTTACGCTATGATAAGGAGATTGTCAAGTATGCTGCATCATGCTGACAAGGTTGAAAGGGCAAGGACAGCAGCAAAAATAAGGAAGAAAAGAGGTTTTGCAATATAAGAAAAAAGAAGTAGAAGCGATGAGAATGAGGAAGAACCCTGCGTTAGAAACCACAAAGTAGGAGGAGTGTGTAAAAATAACCTTTTGCTTTAAACCAATGAACTAACGACGAGTGTGAATAATTTTTGACGAGTATGAATAATTACTGAAAACATGAAAGTGCCGCTGTGCTCGAAATAAACCGAAGCTTGCTTTACCAATCCTATTGATTGATTGCATGTCTTCCCTCGCCGCCATCAGATGTGAAGGCGGATGCCCTCGCCACCACAGTCACTATACCACAAAAGTTAGGGCAGGCCAAACTTTCTCATGATTTCTACCATCAAAATGCCCGAGCACTGGGAAAACAATTCCATCTGACTTTGCCACAAGCACGGGATGTAGAGAATCCTTGCTCACAGTGTCGGCAGACTTTCTTTGCCACAAATGTTAGGTACAAACCCACAAGGGTTGAAGCCTAATGACATATGACATCTGGCAAAGAGATGTAACACACTTTGCGAGCTTTGGGTCTTTTAAATATGTCCATGTTTCTCCTGATACCTTTTCTGGATTCATGGTAGCAACAGTACACAAGGGTGAGAAATCCATGGGAATTTGATGGGATTTTCGGAAGGGGAACTGAGGGATTCTAAATTCCCAATGCCCGGAATGCTGCCATTCCTTGGGAGTTTGGGAGAGGAACTGCAGGATTGCGAATTCCCAACATCTGGAATGCCAGTATTTCATGGGAATTCCATGGGACTTTGGGAAGGGAGCTGAAGCATTTGAAATTCCTGATGCCCAGACTGCAATTATTCCATAGTTTTGGTGGGGACTTTGGATGGGAGCTTCAGGATTCTAAGTTCCTGACCCCCAGAAGGGGAATATGGGAGGGGAGCTGGAGGATTTGAAATTCCTGGTGCCCGGAATGCAGTCATTCCATTCCAGTTTTGGTGGGAATATGAGAGTGGAGCTGGAGATTCAAATTTCCTGATACCCAGAATGCTGTTATTCCATGGGAATTTTGGAGGGGAATGGGAGATTTGAAATTCCTGACTCCCAGAATACTGGTATTCCATGGGAATTTAGTGGGAATTTGGGAGGGGAGCTGGAGGATTTAAAATCCCCAATGCCTGGAATCCTGTTATTGTACGGGGATTTGGGAGGGGAACTGGAGGATTTGAATTTCCTGACACCTGGAATGCCATTATTCTATGGGAATTGGGGAGAGCAGCAGGAGCATTAAAAATTCCTGATGCCTGCAATGCCGTTATTCCATGAGAATTTGGAAGGTGAGTGGCAGGATTGAAAATTGCCAACGTCTGTGCCTCTCATGTGCCTTTGCAGCTGCCAAAAGGTGCAGTTTTGATCTGTGCTGATCGTGCCTGTGCCAAACATTGGCACCAGTGCTTGTGCATTTTGATGGAAAAAAGCATGACTCAGTTTTGCTTGTTCAAAATGTTTGGCAAAGTGTTTGAAATAACCATTGTCAGTTTGTCGGCTCTCGCATTTCCTTCTGCCATGAATCCTGGAAGCGAGGAATGAGAGACAAAATACTGGTTAGTTCGGAGTGTCAAAATTGTAGAAAGACATGAAAGCCAACAATATCATTTGTACCATCCTTTAAAACTGATCCTTCGATTCTTTTAACAATACTAGCAACACAAGATAAATCTGCAATTAAATTCAAAAGTTCTGAAAAGAGCTGAAATGCCCTAAACTACTGCAGACAGTTCAACAATCTGAGGAGAGCCCTCCATTGTTTGAACATCTGACTCCCAAGTTTTGGTGGTTTGATTTTGCCATAGTGTTACTGATTTGTGTGTTTTCCCTGCTCCATCAGTGAAGAGAGTTATAGCACTTAAAGGCTCTTCACTCAGCATGGGATTTTCTCTAAAACTTAATTTTGCTTCTAACAATTTGTGGCCTGGGTAATGAGTAGAACAAACACCTGCAATTTGCAAGTCTTCTGAATTTTGCAAAGCCCAATCAACGCTTTTCACAGGTAAATAAATACTTACAAAATCTTGGCCTGCCATAGATAGCAATCGTGTTCTGGCTCTAATCATGATTTCAGCTGTCATCTCCATGGCTGAAAAACCGGTTTTGGAGACCTATTAGGAAGAAAAACCAAGTCAAGCACCTGCAGCAGGCTGTGTTACCCCCTTTGGACAGAGGGTGAGCAGGAGCATCTCTGTCCAGCCATGAGCCCCAAAGCTCTCTGTGAGAGCTGTGAATGAAAAGGCCTTTACACACACACTTTTCACATCTTTCCTGTCTGCTGTGTTCCAACCCTTGGCAATGTGCATTTGCCTCCTGCTTGGGGGGAGCTGCTGTGGTTCAGGGCCAGCACAGAGCTGGGATGTGTGGGCCAGGCAGCATGGAGAGCCTTGGCTGATCTTGCCCTGACAACACAAAGGAACAGCTCCATGCTGGTCTGTGAATTTATACAAAGCAATAACCAACCTTGCCTACAGCAAACTCAAAAGAGCCAGGGAAGTTCTTCTCTGTCACAAAGCAGCACAAACTCCCCCCATGGGCCAAACCCTGTTGTTCAGGGGATCCAAGAGGAACTCCAAGAGTGCCCCAAGCACCTACAGCCTGTACCTGAACTGAGCACTCAGAGGGGACACAAGCAAAGGAAACCAGACCAAGAAAATGGCCACAGCATTGCAGACGTGAGAAATGACTCTCACTCTTAACATTTTAAAGGTTTATTAAACATTAACAAAAGAATGAATAAGGAAAAATCGCAGCATTGGGCGTCTCTGTGACTAGCAGCCATGTGCTCATCTACAAAAACAATGCTCTGCCTTTTATACCCTTAGCTCCTCCAAAGGTTTTGTCAGTCAACTCTTTCTCTGCTGTCCATTGCTGGAGATTGCTTTCTTGCATCTTGACTGGAGGTCAGGTGTTGTTACACCCCGCCTGCTGGTCACAAGCCAGCCCTCCCCAAATGCCCTGGCTACCAAGGCGATTGCAAGGGGGAGGGCAAAGAGCACTATGGGAGGATATATTACAATACCATCACTACACATCTGAACATCCACATAACATCTACTGCTTCATTGTCAGAGCCAACCATTACATTACTCATCTAGAACACACAGAACCAGGAGAGAAGCCACTGTTGGCATTACAGCTGAAATCATTCCTAACAAATCCCCCCACATATTTGCACATTTTTTGGACATGCCCAGGGCTCCAGTGCATGTACATCTCTGCCTTTCTTCCCCTTTGGAAGTAGTCAAACTGGCAAATCATGGTGAAACCAAGGGCTTTGTGAGGGCTGCATTGCTCTGCACACACCCAGGCCACCCATGGCAAAAAGCTTTGGTCCTAATAGGATAAACCAGCTAGAAAAGGTTTCGTTTTCACCTTTCTTACCTGCTAACAGATGTTGCCAAAATAAAAGTTACCAAGCAGGGCCCGATCCCTGCTGCCAGCTCAGGGTTAGAAAGGAGGCATTACTTTATTTCAGTGCTGGGTGCATAGGGAATCACTTCCCTAAGCCCTGCACACCCAGAAATCTCACCTACTAGTTTGTATCCATGGAACTAAGACATATTCAATACGCTGCTGAAATGCACAGGCTAAACATTACCTCAAATTTATTGACATATTTCAATCAATTCTCAGAATTTATTGACATCAGAGTAGGAGTGTCCTGCAGGTCCCTGCTGGTCGTTGCCAGAGGTTCAGGAGGAGATCCATGCACAAAAGAACCTAAGACACAACTGAGCTTGCAAAGCAAATTTATTCCATTAGTTACACTAGCAAATAATACATACTGACCTCTGGATTCCCAAAAATCCACTGAGCAGGAGAAGGAGATGGAGCGTGGTGCTTGGCAGGAGGGGCAGGTAGGCAGTTCACTTCCAGGACATCCCCTGGATCAAAGCCCTGTGCATCTCATCCTTCTCACCCCTCCACCCCAGAACCAGG
Source organism: Setophaga petechia (assembly GCA_024362935.1). Lineage (NCBI taxonomy): Eukaryota > Metazoa > Chordata > Aves > Passeriformes > Parulidae > Setophaga > Setophaga petechia. Next base: position 65,367 of record JANCRA010000263.1, read on the forward strand.
CCTTGTATCTCCTGCTCAGGAGTGGAATTTTACAGCAGGAGTCAGAGCAGCAGCTCACACATGCCTGGCGTGTGAGATGAGGCCATGATGGCTCAGGATGACTCCATGACTCCCTGCCACCAAGGGCTCCATTATGCATTGTTCCCCTTTCCAAGTTTGACTGCCCACCGACTGACCAGGACATTGTTTCTCTTTCAAGGGTCAAGGTCCCACCTGTTAAACAAGACACTTTTCTTCATTGTCTTGTCAACCTGCTCAAACATGGATCAAATATGGCGGGGCCTGGGACACGATTCCAGTTCCTGACACAGTTGTTTGGGAAATATTCCCATTGCTCAAACTCTCCTTTGGTGGTCAAGAGCCTCCTAAAAACACTTTTTTTCCTTTTGAATGCATTCCAGCAACCTTCTTAGCATGACCACTCTCCTTATTGTCAAGGCCAAGATACACACAGTAAGCACTGCAGTGGGGGAATACAGGCTTCAGCGCTCCTGTTAAAGCTAAAGGAATTCACAAGACTAAGCCCTGTTTGTTACACTTAACACCTCTCCTTCCTATTCTGGGAATCAAACACAAGCATTTCATCAACACACCCACGGTCTCTTTGGGACCAGTCCCGGTGCTGGATGGCCGGCACACTCGCAGGGGCGTGACACAGGCACGGGACGTGTGGCCCAGAGCACCAATGCTGCTCTGTCCCCTGGGCAGCGCTGGCAGCAGCAGCTGTGGCAGAGTCCCTGCCAAAGGAGATTTGCCATCGCCAAGGCCTGCCAATGCTGCTGCCTGTCTCCTGCCACAGAGACCTGTGGGCCCCGGGGAACATCTCTGCCAGGGGACAGCCAAAGCCAACGTGCCTTGGTGTCTATGCCATCTTTTCTGCTGCTGGCTCTTGGCAGGAGCACCTGGAGCAATTGCTGGCCACACTGGGTATCTGTCAGAAGGCAGAAGCTGTTGTCCCTTCCTGGAATGAGCTTTGCTCAGAAGTGATTATCTGCAGCGCAAAACCACCATCCACTATTGACTTTCACAGGACAATGACATTCTTACAGAGATACTGTCAAGTTGCCTCGTGTGCTTCTGGCTGTTTCTTTTGCTCTCTGGATAAAAACATCAGCCCGGCGTCTGATGGCCAATGCTGCGGGTGCTGCCTGTCTGGCTGTGGCCAGCAGCTGGTGGCCAAACACAAGCGGGTGCGTTCTGGGCAAGGGAATGGACTGGCACCAGCAGCCATTTTCCCTGGTGAACCTGGCAGGAACGTGGGCAAGTGCAGAACATTGGCATGACTCTGGCATCAGAGAACGTGTGCTGTGTCTCTGATGCTGCTGCCAGCACTGTGAAGGAAGAGCCAAGACAAGCGCTGCAAGCAGACACATCCTGCCACTTTCTGCTCTTCCATGGACACGCAACACACTTGTTTCCCTCAGCTCCAGAAGACTTGATGCAGGAACAGAAACATTCCTGCAGCAAGGACCAAAGGCCAAGGGCCCTATGGCCACTTTCCCTTCCACACCGCACGCTTGGGCAACTTCCTGAGACCAAGCGGCCTTTTCCCCCTCTTCCCCATTGACCTGAAGACACTGTGCACCAAGAGAAAGCTCCTGGACACCTGGCTATGCAACAACAGCAATTTAATGTTTTTCTAGTGGGTGAAGGGAAAGGAAGGGCTGGCAGGGGAGAGCTGTTCCCCGCAGGCTCAGGTGACCCCAGCAGACGCAGCCTCCCGGATCAGTTCTCCGCAGCGGCGCGGCAGGACACTCAGCCACGGCCACACAGGAAAGGCCGTGACTTCCAGAGGCGGCGCAGTCGGTCTCACATCTTCTGCAGAAAAAAAGGTGGGAATCTTCCTGCAATGGAAAGATGAGTCACTCAGAGACCCTGGAGGTCCTGCTCTGCCAAATGCGCTATGAGCACGTGGTGCTGTCCATGGAACGCAAGCGTGCCTGGGACATGCTGCTCTGTGCTGACACCCACCACTGCGCATTGGGTCTGCTGGCCAGGTGAGACCTCCTTCTCCCCCCGCCCCTCTCCTTTGTGCCCGCAACGCCCCACACAGTCCCTGTGGTCATGGACAGCAGGGCCTTGTCACCAAGGGAGGGATGAGCAGACTGGAAAAGGCCGGCAGAGGAGGGTGCCTGGGAACAGCTGCCTCCCAAAGCACCCCCGCGGTGCTCAGGAGCAGACCAGAGCTCTGCCAGTCAGCCCTGGGAGAGGTTTGCCCGCCCGGCCCAGGAGCAATGGTGCCTTTTTCTCCCTGCCAGGGAGATGCGCCGTGTCTCCATCATCTGGTGCTGCGGCATGGCATCATGCCTCTTTGACCTGCTCAGTGAAGGCATTTCAGACTGGGAGCTGCCCACCCTGGCCTTCCTGGTGGAGGTGAGCCCCATGGCCAGCGCTGCCTGGCTGAGCTGCCTCCCAGCCCTGTGGCCTCTCGTAGCCACAGCTGCCTGGGACGCTGCCTGTGCCCTTTGCTGCTGCCTTGGCTTGGCCCTGTGCACTTGTGAGCTCCTGCCAGCTGGGCACCTCTGTGCCTGCTCTGTGCCTTTCAGGTCCTGAATTGCCTGGACTTGAGCAAATGTGGTGTAAAAGTCCTGGAGATCTTGACAAGGCACCTGCAGAGCGAATCCAGGCAGATGCGTCGCGTGGCGCTCTGAGGCCTCGTGGTGCTCACCTCCATGGTGAGAAGGAGGCAGCAGCTGAAGCTGTGCTGGCAGCATGGGGCTGGGGCAAGCAGGACCTTGGGCTTAGTTGGGCTTTGGCAGCTGTGGCAGCCTCTCCCAGCTCTCCAGGGTCGCTCTTCCGCTGCCTGAGTGCTCCAGGACAGGCCTTCGGCCTCTGAGCCCGGCAGCAGCAGCAGCAGCAGCAGCAGCAGCAGTGTGGAGTTGCCCAGCCTTGTTTTGCACACAGGATCCAAGCATGTACAGCCTGAGTGAAAGCCTTGGGAAGCTACTGAGGGATAGGGATGAAGACATCGTTGAGATGACCCTGGTTGTGCTCAGCCTCCTGCTGCTGCAGAAAGACATGGCAATAGGCAGCCCCATCGCCCTGCAGCTGGCTGAGGCGCTCTGGCACCTCTTTGACAATGTGAGGCTCTGTGCCCCCAGCCACGGGCATTTGGCTGCCACCTTGGGCCTGGCCACAGGGGGGCCTGCAGCAGCTGATGTGGAGGCCTTTTGCTTCCTTTCCAACAGGACAACAGCCTTGTGCAGCTGCTCTCCATTCGCCTCTTCCAAGATGTGATCACGCTGGTAGTGGCAAAGGGAGAAAAGGCCCTGAAGAAGCATGTGAGCCAGGGCCTGCTCCCACTCTTCTTCCACTGCCATGATGAGAACGGGCGTGTGGCACAGGTGAGGCCTCCTGGCTGTCCCCATGGGAGGGGGCTCAGCGGTCTCCCCACGCCCTGGCACCTGACGGGCTCCAGCCTCCTCCTGGCCTTGGCAGAGAGATGCGCGTCCTGTGCCCTGGGCTGCGGTGCCATCTCTGGCTCTCTGCTGCTCTGCAGGCCTCTCGGGAAACGCTGCTTGCTGCAGTAAGGTTCCTGAAGAGGAAGGATCTCAAGCAGCTGCTGAAGACGCATCAGATGTGGAGATTTGCCGAGTGCTTGGTAAGGACAGGCTGCAGTCCCCAGCCCCATGCCTGGAGAAGCCGCCTGACCCACGGCGCCCAGTCTGTGCGGGAGGCAGCTGTGGCCCCTGCCCAGTGCCGCAGGCAGGGGCACCAGCCTGCGCCCCACACGCCGCTGCCTTGCCTGGGCCGTGCGGGCTCTTCTCCAGGCTCCTCTTGCCCCAGGCGCGGTGCCGACGGAGCCCCGAGCCAGCTGGGCTCTGCTGCGGGGCGGCACCGCGCCTCGCCGGGCCCTCCGCCCCGTCCCGAGCCCGGCGCCTGCGGCTGCTGGCCGGGCCCCAGGGCTCTGTGGGCAGGGCCCGGCCCAGGGGCATGGCCCGCATCAACCCTTTCCCTCCGTGCCCTGCCGCTCTCTGCAGCTGGCAGAGGACAGGAGCCGAGCGGCCGAACACCTGCGCCTGGCCCTGCCGTACCTGCAGAGCGCACAGGAGCCCCTGCGAGAGGCGGCCGTCAGGTTCATGGGTGAGCCCCAAGCCCGGCTCCCTCCCCGCCCCGGCCCGCCCCGCCCGGCCGCGGCTCGGCCCCAGCCCCGCCTGCTGTCCCGGCAGCAGCAGCCGGGCGCGGCCATGCGCAGCCCCCGCTGGCCTGGGCATCGCTGCTGCCGCCCTCTGGCAGCCGTGCCCTCGGGCGGCAGCGTGCGCCAGGGCCCCGGGCTGAGCCCTGCCGGGCCAGCAGGGCGTGTGGCCTCAGGGCTGGCAGCGGCCGTGTGCGGCAGCTGTGGCTCTGAAGGCAGGACACGCTCTGTGTTCCCCAGGCATGGCCGGGCGCTACCTGACAGGGCAGCAGCCGCAGTTCCGCATCATCTGCAGGGGTGAGTGAGGCCCGCGGGCTCTCGGCAGGGGCTGCCGCTGGCAGCTGCGTTCCCTGGCCCGCCCGCCCGCCGACGGCTCCGCTCCCTGCGTGCCCTAAGGGCAGCGTGGCCACAGCACAGACACCTTGCAGGGGCCTGCGGGACATTGGTGGCCGGCGGCTGCCAGCTCGTCCTTCTTGTCTCCTGCTTGCTGCAGGCTGTGGCAGGAGCTGCGGGGCATGGACGAGGCAGGAGGCTCTCCCCAGCTCCCCCCAGATGCAGCCTCTGACTGTGCCTCTGTTTCTCTCTCTGCAGCCCTTCAGGACATGACATTTCTTCTGCAGGAAAAAAACCAGTTTGGATTGTCAGGCAAGTTGATGGAGGCATTTCAGGACTGGACAGGAGGATGCAGCCAGTGCCCTGAAAGAGGTGCAGGATTTTACCCACTCTTGCTTGTGTTGCCTCCCCAGCCTGCCAGCACCAAGTCCTGCTCATGCTGAGCTCCCTTTTTGCTGCCCTGCTGTGCTGTGCCCTTACAGTGGGCTGCGCAGCAGGGCCAGTGGCTGGACATGGGCTGAGGGGAGGGAGAAATAGGAGAGTTTTCCTTGGAGAAGCTGACTGAGTTCCTACAGACCTGTGCTGAGGGTGGGATGTTTTGCCTTGTTTCCTTCCCAATGTAAGATGAGGCTTTTCTCTGCATCCTCATGGTAACACCTCCAGCTTCCTTCCCAGAGCAAGCTGGGATGAGTCCTGATCTCCACAGAGCCTCTTCCCAAGGCAGCCAGACTCCCTGTTTGCAGGGCTCTGCTTTCAGCCAGAGCTGCTCTTGCACTGCTGGCCTGGGAGCTGTGTGACAAAGGGAGACTTTGCAAAGTGGCTGTCTCTTCCTCCCAGCATAGAAAATGGCTTGTTTTTCAGGTGCCAGCAGCAAGTGCTGCGAACCCTCACCTCCCTGGAGGCTTGGAGGGATTCAGGTGCTCCCTGGACGTGGCGCACACTCCCCTGGCAGCGCAGAAGGCCAGAGGGAATCTGTCTCACTTGCCCATTGTCAGTGTGGCAAGCAGGGCTGCAGCTGCCAGTGCCACTGGGGGCCCTCAGCATTGGCCACAGAGGGGCCTCCCATCCCTGCAGGCCCATCACAAAGTGCTGCTGGAGCAGCTGCTTGTTGGAGAGGCCGTGCAGGACACGTTGTAGGGCTGCCCAAGGACGCTGTGCAGCACCTGTGGAGGGCACTGCTCCCCCTGCAACTCCTCAGGTGCTCCACAGGAAATTTTTGCAGGAGCTCTTGCTGTAGCACCTTGAGAAAGCAGCATTTAAATCAGAGAGAGGGGAAGAGCCTCAGGAGTGAGATGGGCTGGGCTGGACTCCTTCCCTCAGCTCCAAGAGCTCTCACTCTGAGTCTTCTCCTTTTCTAAATGCAGGAAGTTTTGAAACTTTTTAAAGGCAAGTTGTGCATCAGAGAGAATTTCTAGTGCCAGGAGCCATCCCAGTTCACTTTCATGTCATGTACTAATTAATGCATTGACTCGTGAGTGTGGGAGAAGATTTTCCCCATGGTCCCTGCACTGGTCAGTGGCATGGATGCAGGATGAGGTGAGGGTGATTCTGGCAGTGTTTGGGGAATAGGCCCCTCTGGCTACAGCTGCACTTTGCTCCAAGATGCTCTTCTGCATCCATTCCCATGCTCAGCACCTCAATCTCTCCTGTCTTCCCTCCAGGCTTTCAGTATCCTGCCAGTGTCAGGTGTGCTGCAGCCAGGAGAGAGCCAGCAGGTCTCCTCCACCTTCTCTGGCCACCTCAACAGCACCTGCAATGTCCCGGGGCTGTGCCACGTGGAGGGAGGCCCCAGCTGCGAGGTGCTGGTGCCCGGGGAGGCCTCACGTGTCAGCTCCTCCCTGAGCCCCCAGGAGATCAACTGTGGCTCTCAGGCCCCTCTCAGGGACAGGTGAGTCAGCCTTCCATGGCTTCCTGCTCTGCCATGGCTTATTGTCCCTGCAGGGCTTCCCTGCTCCAAGGCCTCTGAGCTCAGAGGTGCTGCATAGCAAAGGCCAGCAGCAACACAGGGATAGCCACTCTGAGCTCCCTGGCTGCCAAGAGGGGAAGGACCTTCTTCTGTTGAGACAGAACCTCTTCTTCTCTATTGGAGTGCTGAGCCCTCCTGCCTTAGCTGCTGCCTGCAGGGAGCTGGGCTCTGGCCTTGCCTTGGCACTGCCTCTAGAGGTGTCTTCAAGTCCATGGTGTTGAGTGGCATCTTCTTCATCATCTCCCTTCTTCACCGGAACAGTGGGATTGTGGTATGGGCAGGCATGGGGCACAGAGCAAACCTTGCTTTGGGTCCTGCTCCTGCCCCAGATGAAGTCCTTGCAATGCTGATGTGCCAGGCTTCTCCTTCTGGTGGGACTGCAGCCAGAAAAGCTCATGTCCTTTAGGCTCCCTGCAGCTGCAGCAGGAGGCAAGCACAGGAGAAGCTCAGCTACAGCAAGGCAGCCCAGCTCAGGACACACAGGCCAAGTGTGGAGCTGGGAGTGGAGCTGCTTCAAGCAAGCCTGTGCATCAGGACTCCTTCAGGCCAGGCTGAAGTTGCTTTCATGGGGAGGAGACGGACCAGGCTGCTTCCAATGGTTTCCATGGCAGCCAGCACTGGTTTGCTTGGGCACAGCTGGGTTCCAGCAGGAAATCTGGCTGACAAGAGCCTGTCTTGCAGGAGAGGAGTTCCTGCAGCCTTTGTTTTCTGACTGATAGGATTGCTCTCATTAAGGAGCAGGCTAGGAGTCATTAAAACCAAAGATCACTGGCAGAGACTCTCTAACTAATTAAAGTTAGACAGTGGTACGTTCATTAACACCGGCGGGCGGCACCAGAGCCGTCCCTAAAAGGCGTGACCGCGCTGTCCAAGGTTCTTTGCCCTCTCTTTATTTCCCAAGATCTTACATACAATACATCTGCACAACCCCAGCACCTCCCATCCCTGCTCTGTATCTAAATGAGGTCATTGGTCCTTCACACCTGTGCAATTCTTCCCTTGAATTGGGTCGATGGTCTCCAATTGGGTGCGTGGTCTTAAGGGATGAAGTCAGGAATGTCTTCATCAGGTCTCTGTGACCCTCTGGCACCATCCAAGGTCCCCTGCTTAGTGATTGATTGACATCAAGCCCAGGTGCTAACCATTGTTCTACTGGTTTCAAGATGTTCTTAGAACACTTCACTTCCTGCACTTCCTTCTAGAAAGAAGCTCCTAATGGTGAACAATAGAACAATCAGCTCCAGCCTAAGCATCTCATCATCATTAACCTATGGTCTGCCTATCTAACTTACATCCTGATCGATGGGAACTGCTTCTAACGCTCAGCTGAAATCTGAACTCTTTAAAATCATGCTTCAGCTATGTCCAGGGAGAAGGGGGCTAAATGAGCTGAGTAAGAATTGTAGGAGAGATGAGCAGATGTCAGCAATCTGTGCTCTGCTTTAACCTGGGAAGCCAAGAGACAAAGGGCGTTTTCAGGCAGCAGCACAGAGAGCTGCTGGATCAGCCTTGGGCAGGGGCTGGAGGGGTCTGGCTGTGCCTTCAGAGGGAGCTTGCACAGTCAAGAGCTTCTGATGGCAAAGCTCAGGTTTGGCTGGTCCTGGAGGTCCCCTTGCACCAATGCCCTCCCTTGGGATGTTCCCAACCTCTGTGGGTTGAGGAGAATTCATGGAAATGGCCTCAGGGTGAAAGAATGAAGTGCAGGGCCAGCCAGGACTAGGGAGCCCAAGTTTCTGGTGGGGACTCTCAGCCATGGTTTCTGTTTTGTCTGCAGAAGGGAGCTGAAGCAGCCGGCTCAAAAGCTTGAGGAGGAGGAGGCAAAAGCCTTAGAGGAGGATAAGAGGCGGAAGAAGGAAAAGAAGGGTGTGTCTGTTGGCAAGAAACCTCCAAAACCAGAGAAGGGGAAAACCAAGATCCTAGAGAAGAAGGAAACCAAATGCCCAGAAAGAAAACCAAATCCCCAGAGAGGAAGGAACGCAAAATCCCAGAGAAGAAAGAAACCAAGGCCCCAAATAAGAAGGAAACCAAAATCCCAGAGAAGAAGAAAACCAAGGCCCCAGAGAAGAAGGAATCCAAAGCATCAGAGAGGAAGGAAACCAAAATCCCAGAGAAGAAAAAAACCAAAATCCCAGAGAAGAAGGAAACCAAAGCATCAGAGAAGAAGGAAACCAAAATCCCAGTGAGGAAGGAAACCATAATCACAGAGAAGAAGGAAACCAAAATCCCAGAGAAGAAGGAAAGCAGAGCATCAGAAAGGAAGAAAAGCAAAGGATCAGAGAGGAAGGGAACCAAAATCCCAGAGAAGTTGAAACCCAAAGCCCCAAAGAAAGGGGAACCCAAAGCCCTGAAGAAAGGGGAGAACTGAAATCCCAGAGGCCCCAGCTGAGATGCAGAACTCTTTATTTTTTATTCACACAACTCATTTTACACAGTTTGACAGACCTTGTGTGCAACTTTAGTTAGTTCATAGATTTCTTGACACTTTTTCTATTATTGGTTAATAAAATAGATTTTACTTGTGCATCAAATCTCTCTACTGTATTGTTTAGCTGTTCTCTTCACTGATTCTCGTGGGACAAATCCCTTGTTGTTGCAGGTGCATTTGTTTTTCACCCTCAGAATAGATTGTTCACAAAGTCTCATTCTCACAATAGCTCCACACAGGAACTTGTAACTGCTTAGCTGCACTCAGAAGAGATGACAGGCCAGCTCTTAATATGGCAGAACAAGGCCTGATTTCATAGGGCCTTTCTTTTATCGATATTCTACCTGTCTATGACATCTCCCCCTTTTTGTTAATTTAAAAAAGGCTCCTATGTTCTGATGTTGAAACAGTTCACTCTTGTGAGGGTATTATCTCATCAAGGTTATCACTGGGTATCTGTTAGATATGGGATAGGATGGATAAAAGACCAATTACAATCAACAAAACTTACCAAATTCTATCAAGTCATTGACACAGGGTTTTGCAGCAGGAGAAAACAAAAGAATAATGTCCAATGTCTCTTAGGGAAATGGAAAGACATGAGCATTGTTTCCAATGAGTTGAGAAGGATGAGAAAGTCTGTGAGCTGGAAATGTTGATCTTTGACATGACTGAATGTCCTCCTGGGAGCTGGAACAGGGAATAACTGCAGAGGGTTGGTAGGAGCACTGTGCCATGAGGATGCCAGGAGGCTTTTGTTGGCAAATTGCCTCTGTCAGTTTCCAGCCACAGCCATGTCTTGGCAGTCCTCCTTCTGCTCCTGCTCTGCCCACAAAGGCTGCAAGGTGATGAGGTTATTTCTCCTTGCACTGGGCCTCATTTTGTCAGAGCTGCTCAGTATCTGATGGAATGAACAGGTGACTGCTTTGAACTGCTGATGATAAAACACAGGCACATCTTCTCCTGAAGTTAATGAATCAATCAGGCTTCACTGTGGTACACCCAATTGGGATTTAGATGTGATGATCTTTTTTCCAAATTTCTCATGTAAATATTGCATTATTCAAAATGATTAGTTGTCCAGATTTCTCATGTACATATTGCATTACTTGAATATTCTTAAGGCGTTCATTCCTCTCCTTTTTTGTTTTTTAAGAATGAGATGCATGTCTTTTGTTATGAGTATGAAGAAACATCATAGCAAAGTAATACATGCAGTGGACACGAAACTTAGAGCAATTAGGAATAATTTGGATCCAACAATCAGGAATATTTCAAATAGCAGACAAAGCTAACTACATAGGTGGAATTAGGTAAATAGCAATCTCTGCAATAATGTACCATCATCCCAGAGTCTGCAAACAGCTGACAAACCTCGATTCAGTGGGGACTTGGATAATTATTTCCAGATAATAATTCCCAAGCTCCCTTTAAAAAGAGTTCAACTGTCATGTCTAGAGGGTCAAATTGCCAAGTCAAAGCAACTCAAATCTAGCTTTGATGCAGAAAACATCTGGGTCTGTTGGCAAATTCCTGTCCAGGTGGAGCTAAGGCCTGGCCACCACCCAAGCTCTAAGTGGGAGAGAATTCCCTAAACGTAGTTTAAAACAAGGCTCTTGGGAACAGCACTTAGGAGTAAAGGTCAAGGGGTGACAGACTAATGAACCATCCCATAGCTGTCTCCTCCAAAATTTCCTCAGCATAGAGATGCTTTAAACCCAGCCAACTGTTGGAGTGGTTCTGTAATAATAATTGGGGCTGCATCTGATTACTTGGAGTAGATGTCACAATTCCATCAGTTTAGAGGAGGCTTCCCACAAAGCTGAGATATCATTTCTTGGAACTCTGAAAAAATACTTAAAAATGATGAGACAGCACTGGGTCAAAGCATAGAGCCACAGTGTGAAGCCCAGCTAGAGGGGCAGTCTGGTCTGAGAGATACAGAAGCAGCCAGAGAACAAAAGGAGGATCCTGAAATGACACCTGTCTTGTAGATAATTACACCAAAAGATGGTAAGGCATATGAAAAGCTGGCTATAAAAACAGTAATACAAACATTTATGTATTTATGACAGAATAAATGCATCAAAGGAAAACACTGAACAGCTCACTAGTAAAATTGATGATACCTCAGATTAAATAACACACAAACCTGATAGAAATTTATTTGGATAGCACTGGAGCTTAACAAGAGGAACTTAAACTAAGCCCTAAAAGGATTTCAAATTAATAAACATAATTTCATTATCACCTTGGTAGAACAAAAAGCGCACTCAAGAGAACTCAAAGTTAATTCCTATTAATACCAAACATAACTGGATCCATAAAAACTGGAATAGAACATTGTTCAAACTTAGAAATACTGAAACTTAACAGAAAAAAATCTACCAAAATTAACTAAATAAGACTTTGCTTTATTTAATTTAACAGAAGGTAACTGAGTATTACAATAATTGGTTTTAATTTAACACAATAAAATGAACATTGTCATGGTTTGACACTGACACAATGCCAGTGCCCCCATGAAAATTCCCTCTCCCTGGCATCTGCTGTGAGGTGGTACCCAGGAATAAGCAAAACAGGCTCCTGCTAAGGGAAAAAAGGAAAAAGACTTTACTAACTAACACTACAAAAACTAAACCACAAAGGAAAGAAAATAAACACAAGGAAAATGAAAACTGTACAGAAACACTCCAACATTCCTCCTCCCACCAAATCCCCAGTACATTTACATTTCCCAAAAAAATATCCACACTCGGTCTGGCACCACCCTTTAGATAATCAAATCTTCAGCTCATCAAGAAGTAGACGGAGTCCTTTCCCATACCAGGAACCCTTTTTCACAATCAGCAACCGCCCGGAAAAAAAAGTCTTTTGCTGCTATCATGTGATTCCTTCCTTCCATGCAAATGTGCTCTCACCACTCTTGCATGAAGCAGAGAATCTGTTTTTTTCAGGGTAGACATTTGGACCTTTTAAGGATGCCTCGTCTCGTTCCAAGCAGAGCACAGTCTCATCTCTGGGACCTTTGTCCCCCCCATTTTCTTCTCCACACCCCCTGGGGCCGAGGGGTCTCAACACTGAACTCTCTTGCTCTGAGCCTTTGCTTCCCCCTGAAATGCAGTCTCTGTATCACCAGGAGTCAGTTCATGGATTTTTTACGAGAAAACGTTCAGGAAAAACCCACTCCATCTTCCCTCCATTCCTTCAACATCTTTCTCTTTGCCAGACCTCTCACTGGTCTATTTCTTCCTTCATCCTCCACTCTTATCCTTCTCTAGGAAAGGGAAATGTTCTGTAAAGTTTTCATTATCCACAAAAGGGTTAAAGCTCTCTCTCTCGAGCGAGCGGCTGGACTGCCCGCTGCCCCCCCTTCTCCTCCCAGCCGTGCTGGCTGCTGCCTGGACATGATATCAGGTTTCAAGGTGACTCAGTTGGAGCACAGGCTGCATTTTTCTCTCCGTCTCCAAAGATGATGGGGGGGGGAATGGGGGGGGGGGGGTAAACAGGTGCCCCCCCCCCCCCCCCCACCCTTCCACCCGGGTCGGGCCTACTGTAAATGGGCCACATGGCTTCCCCTCCCCCAGCCCAGCAGCAGCTGAGCCGGGGGAAGGAGCAGCTCTGTCCTGCCGGAAGTTCCAAAGAGACTGAGGGAGAAACTCCCTGCTCTTTTAACCCCTTGGATTTTGTGGTCTCAGAGGCGGATCCAAATGCCTCACTGGCCAAACCCAGGTGCCCATCTCAAAATCTGAACACCGATTGGTTAAACAACATATCCCAGATGTCCCATTTCCGGTCAAACCACGACAACATCCTTAAAAGTTATAGATATGACATGATGTAATTTTATCCAAGGTTATTAACACAAAAAGACTACTTAAAGGTGAATAAGCCATAAGTGAAATAACAGCATGATGGTGTACTGGAGAGATTCAAGTTGTAACAAGCATATTAGAATTATAAGTAAATCAGTTATGAGAAAAACCCATGGTAACTGCAAATTCCATGGAAACAGAAATTCAGTAGGACTTTTTAAAGTGCAGGGTTACTGGAAAATAAATACAATAACGTGCAATTTAGCATATTGCTGAACAACCCAACAGCTTTTTATGACTGTATCTGGCATCATTTTATATGGCACATTTGTTAGCATTCTTGTTCAAGAAATCGGACCATGTTAAAATTTGATAAGTAATAAGGCATGGCATTTACCACTTTTCAATATAGTTGATAGTTATCCATAGGGATAGTCACAGGCTTTGTTAATTGCTGATATGTCTTTTTGGTATGTGTTTTGTATCCTGTCAATTTCTGGCATATTGTTTTTGAGACGTCTAAAGTAAAATTTGACACAGTAGGTGGCCTTGGAGGACCCCAACAGGTCCAGTTCTTGGAGTTCCTCTGGAGCATTGGGCAGCATTTTTGTCCACCTGTGCCAAGTATCTGCCAGGTTGGGTCTCTTACCTGTGGTGCGGAGGAGCTCTGAGTTACAGACGGGCCAGTCATCTGCTACAAAGGTGTCACGGTTTGACGCTGGTGCAATGCCAGTGCCCCCATGAAAATACATTCTCCCTGGTGTCTGCTGTGAGGTGTGACCAGGAATAGAGCAAAGCAGGCTCCAGCTTAGGAATAGAAGGGGAAAAAAAACTTTATTGACTTACAATATATAAAAGAAACACACAGAAGTCAGGATGAAAACCTTCTAAACGTTCCTCCACCCCCCACCAAATTCCCAATACATCACAGTAAGACAAAACCTTGGATTCTCAATTCAGTTACCACCCCTCAGATCACCAAATCTCAGTCCATCACCACCCTTTGGATAATCAATTCTCAGTTCATCAAGAGGAGAGGAGTCCCTCTTGTGCCATAGGCTTCCCCTGGAAACACATTTGAGACCTCGTGTGTTTCCATGTCACTCGTGGCACCTCCCGGAGAGCATTTGCCATCGTGACACCTTCCTTCCATGCCCAGTGCTCTCACCACTGCACATGGACCAGAGCTGCTTCTAGGCTTCCCCTTTTAAGGATGCTTTGCCCAGTTCCAAAAAAAGCACAGTCTCTCAATTTTGGGACACCTGTCGCCCACAAATTCAGCCCCTGGGGCCGATGGGTCTTGAGAACAGAGATCTTCTCTTCCCTGAAGATGGAGGGCACCACCACCCTCCTCACCCATCGCCTCTGTTCACGCACTCCTTCCCATAACAACACCACACTCTCTTGGCTCCAAGGCATTGCCTCCCCCTAAATGCAGTCTCTGTGTCACAGGAAAAATGGTTCTGTCCATGGCTATACAAGAGAAGTCCAGCCAAAGGCCACTCCATCATCTCCTCCCACCTAGGATTTTTCTCAACTCTTCTGATATCTTTCACTCACACAGACTTTCATCACACTTGTCCATTTCCTTCTATTTCATCTCAATCTCTCTTGTCATTCAGATCCAGAGGGATCAGTATTTGTAAGGTTTCATCATCCAAGAAAAGAGTTCAAATCTCAGGCTCTGCCTGTTCAGGACTCCCACACTGGCCCTGCCGGGCACCTTCTCTCTGCACCCTTGCTGCACACCCCCCTTCTCCTTTAGCCAGGCTGCCAGCACGATATCAAATTTCCAGGTGTCACAAGCATAGGCACAGGCTCGCTCTCGCTCTCTCTCTGTCGGGGGCCGGGGGGCTGCCTGCTGCCTTTCAGTGTTCCTCCACCCTTCCATACTGCAAGGCCTTCACCTCCCGTCTCTGTCCAAGGCCCAGGCCTACCTCACCCGGCCCCATGGCTTCCTCTGCCCAGCTCAGCCCGCAGCTGGGCAGGGGAGCTCTGACCTCTTTCACCCACCGGAACCAAAACAAAGTTTTCTTGGCAGTTCTCTACTTTAAACCCCCTGTGTTCTCAGAGGCGTAGCCATGTCCTCAGTGGCCACACCATGTGCCAATATTCAAATCTGAGCACCTATTGGTTATACCACAGCACCCCAAAAAACTCACTTCCTTTTAGAACCAGGACAATGACAAAATGAAAAATCCCCAAAAAAACTATTTTTCCCCTTGTAAAAAAACCTTCATAACGTTAACAAAAAAAACTTCTTTACCTAAGTAAACTAATAAAAGCCTGTTTTTGAAAAACTAAATTAACTTGAAAGTTTATTTTCTTTACACTGTCAGTAAAATAAAAAATGTAAAGAAAAAGAAGTGCTCAAAAGAGTTTATTTAAATTCTCACTACATTTTTATCTTTGTCTTACTTCGAATAAAATTTTCTTTTTACTCTTTTAAAATTTTAGCCTACTTTACCTTTCTCTCAATATATCTCACAACATAATAAATACATAAATAATTAACTGACAATATAACGCACCACAGTCATAAATACGTTGATTGAGAAATCTCAAAATTAGAAAATCTTAAATTAACAAACCAAAACCACTACAAGGACATAGTAAAACTTTTGCCAATGTTTCTCTGATTTTTTTACGTTCCCAGTAAAAACTATTTTGTTTTTTTGAGCTCCTGAGGGTCTGTTGTTGGCATTTCTCTAGTGCATCCAACTCAGAGTACACAAATAATTTTAATTCCTTTTAAATCTTTCCTTGGGAGAGATTTTTAGTGGATGGGAGTCAGGGCTTGTCTTTCTTGCTTGGCCCAGCCCAGGCAGGGCTTTCCCAGCCACATTCCACACTCCATTGCCCAGCTGGAGCCGCTGGTGCCTCTGAGTTGTGCTGCCCCAGCCCCAGGGACGCTCTCCTTGTTTGCCCATTCCCCCATGGTCCCTGGGCAGGGATGGCCTCACTGGGGGCTGCTGACATCCTCAGCACCTTGGAGGCTGCTGCTGAATTTCACTGCTCCAGAGGCTTCTTCAGCCTTCAGCTCTTCAGTGCAGGAATTCAGTGTCCCAGGGCTCATTAACATGCAGAACACCTTAACAAGCCAAGCCTCTGGGAATAATTTGATTTAAGTTTCCCAATCCCATCAACATCTGCTCTGCTCCAGTCTGAAACAGACCCCAGCATGGCACTGGGATCATCAGAGAGCTGAGGTGTGTGCTGGAATTCAATGCCCTCCCCATCCCAGCCCTGCAATTCCCTCCTGCAGCCTTGGTCTCCAGCACAGCCATGGAGGCTCTTTGGGCTCTGGAGTGTTGCTGCAGCCCCCAAGGGCAGCGGAGCTCTGCCTTTGACCCAGTCAGGCCTGGCCAGCGCAGGCCATGCTCAGCAATTCCCTGTGTGTGCCTGGCCTTGCTGTCAGCCCCGGCAGCGGCTGCGTGGCCCCTTTGTGGCCCTGTGCTGGCCCAGCCATGGTGGCCCAGCCCCTGTGCAGGCCCAGCCCAGGCCAGGAGCATTGCGGCTGGGAATGGCCCCTGTGCCGTGGTGCCCACAGCAGCCTTGGGGCTCTGTGCCCCATGGCCTCCCTGCTGGGCAGCCTCTGCCAGCTCCTGCAGAGCCCCTGGCACCTGTGGGGCTGCACAGACAGCCCTGCCCCGGGCTCTGCCGGCCTCTGGGCCAGCAGAGAGGCAGCCAGGGCTGGCCATGGCCGGGAACAGGCCCTGAGCCCCGCAGGAGGATGGAGCTGGGCCACAGCCAAACTCAGCCCAGGCCAAAGCTGGGCTCAGCAGCCAGGGCTGCCAACACATGGGGACAGAGGCTGGCGCTGACAAATGTCCTGGGCCCCCTCTCTGCTCTGTCCATGCCACCAAGGGCACAGAGCAGCCTCCTCTCTGGGCCACTTGCCTGTTTGCAATGCCTTGCACAGGTGCTGGCCCTGCCCCACAAGGCCTGGACTGAGTCCTGCCCCTGGACTCTCAGCCAAGCTGAGATGGACGCTGAGGGTGTCTGGGCCAGGCTCTCTGAGCCCAGCCCAGCTCTCTGCAAGCTCTCCTAGCTGCCCTGAGCTCTGGGCAGCACCAAGGGCCTCTCCCCAGCCCAGCCCAGCCGGCTCTGGCCCCACAGCTCTGCTCAGGCCAGGCTGCTCTGGCCACTGCCCCATGGCCTCGGCCCCTGGCAAGGGCACAGCAGCAGCTGCAGCTGCCACAGGACTCAGCCCCACCATGGGGGAAGGTGCTGGGCCAAGGCCAAAGGAGGCTCCCTGGCTGCCCTGCTCCCCTCGGGCTGAGGTGCTGAGAGCTCTGCAGCCCCTGCTGCCATCCCGTCTGCCCAGGGCAGCACAAGAGCCCCAGCCTTGGGCCCTCAAGAGCTGCTCCTGCTCCAGGCCCAGGGCCCATCCCAAAGCTGTGGCCATTCCTGTTCATGGCTGCTCTGATGGGGATGGATCCTCAGCCATTGGAGGTTGCTGATGAATTTTATTACTCCAGAGACCTCTTCTTTCTTGAGGTCTTCAGTTCAGGAATTCTTTGAAAAAGCTCATAAAATTTTGCTCAAAATGCCTAAACAAGAAAAGCCACTGGGAATAATTCAAATTTTCAATTATTCTGTGGCTAATTAGAAAGACTTCAGAAGTGTATTCAAAGTGTATATACAATATTGAATTAAATGCAAAGGGAACGGTTTTATCCAGTTTTCTTTTCCTGTTTACTGATTGTTGTCAGCAATCCCCAGTTGACATTGATCCCCAGCACCTTCTAAGTCAGTTTTAAGCGATTTAAAAACGTCCTTCATGGCTGACAATCAATCAGATTTTTTCCCCACCCCATCCCCACCATTTCCCTCATCCAACCCCTGGCACTCCTATGGATCAGGAATGGTGTGGCCAGCAGGAGCAGGGCAGGGATTCTTCCCCTGTGCTTGGCACTGTTTGGACAGCACCTCGAGTGCTGTGTCCAATTCTGGGCCCCCCCGCCAAGTTCGGCAGGACATGGAGGGGCTGGAGCGTGTCTAGAGAAGGGCAACAAGGTTGAGGAAGGGTCTGGACCACAAGTCCTGTGAGGAGTGACTGAGGGAGCTGGGGTTGTTCAAGTTCCCCAGCTCTTGCTGGCCCCAGGGGCTGATGGCATTTGTGCTCCCTCAGGTTCATGTCCCCACAGCAACAGCACGGGGGTGCTCTCCCTGCTGTGTGCAATGCAAACAGGGGCTGCTGAGCCAGTGCTGCCGTGTCTGTGCCTGCAAGGATGGGTCACCTGTGTGAGCTGGGGGAGAGGCCAGGGCTGCAGAGGGGGGATGTTGTTGGCAGCTCCATGAGGACGCTCTGGGACGCTGCCCTGGGCTGTGCAGCGCACTGGGGATGGATCAGCCCCTGCTCTGCTGCTCCTTCCCATCTCCCCAGGGCCCTTGCAGAGCCTCAGCCATGCTGTTTGCCCCCAGCCTGCCCACGGCCAGCCTGGGGCTGCTCACGGGGGTTTCTGTGCTGAGCATTGGCCTGGGCATGTTCTTGAGAGAGCCTGGGCAAGGAGCCTGGAGCCCCCAGGGCCTGGGCTGAGGCGTCAGTGCTGCCCCAGCAGTGCCCATGGCCTGTCCCTGCTGCAGCCCCGGCACTGCCACCCCAGGGCTGTGCCCGGCCCCGAGAGCACTCAGGCCCTGCAGCAACACCAGGGCCAGCAGGGCAGCGGGGCAGGGCCACGGCAGCAGCACTGGCACCACCAAGTGCTGCTGCTGCTGGGCACAGCTGCTGGGCCAGCACTGATCTGCCCCCTGCTCTGCACACAGACATTGCTGCTGCAGCTCCACAGAAGGCAACAAAAGGGCATCTCTGCAGAAAACTTTGCTGGGACATCCTTTAGCTCCTTTAAAGACACCAAGAGGGCAGCCCCTCATTGACACAGTCTGTGGCCACAGGGAAGGTGGAGAGAAACAAAATGAGAAATGGCATAAACAATGACCTTTCTTTGTGGAAAATAGTAAAAAAATAAAACAGAGGAAAAAACACCCATAACCAACCAACAAGAAGTATCAAAGATCAGTTTTATTACAAGTGATTTGCAGAAACTGGCCAGCAGTTTAATGTTTCTGAAAGCATCCAGTCATCAGTCTCCACACTGCAGCCTTGAGCTCCTGGTTCCTCAGACTGTAGATGAGGGGGTTCAGAGCTGGAGGCACCACCGAGTACAGAAGTGACAGGGCCAGATCCAGGGATGGAGAAGAGATGGAGGGGGACTTCAGGTGAGCAATTGTGCCAGTGGTGAGGAACAGGGATAGCACAGCCAGGTGAGGGAGGCAGGTGGAAAAGGCTTTGTGCCGTCCCTGTTTAGAGGGGATCCTCAGCACAGCCCTGAAGATCTGCACATAGGAGAAAACAATGAACACAAAACAACCAAGTAACAAAAAAGCACTACCCATAAGAAGCCCATGTTCTCTGAGATGAGATTTGGAGCAGGAGAGCTTGAGGATCTGTGGGATTTCACAGAAGAACTGGCCCAGGGCATTGCCATGGCACAGGGGCAGGGAAAATGTATTGGTTGTATGCAGCAGTGAATAGAGAAAGGCACTGGCCCAGGCAGCTGCTGCCATGTGGGCACAAGCTCTGCTGCCCAGGAGGGTCCCGTAGTGCAGGGGTTTGCAGATGGACACGTAGCGGTCATAGGACATGATGGTCAGGAGGGAAAACTCTGCTACAATGAAAAAGACAAAAAAAAATAGTTGGACTGTGCACCCTGTGTAGGAGATGTTCCTGGTGTCCCAGAGGGAATTGTGCATGGCTTTGGGGACAGTGGTGCAGATGCAGCCCAGGTCACTGAGGGCCAGGTTGAGCAGGAAGAAGAACATGGGCGTGTGCAGGTGGTGGCCGCAGGCTACGGCGCTGATGATGAGGCCGTTGCCCAGGAGGGCAGCCAGGGAGATGCCCAGCAAGAGGCAGAAGTGCAGGAGCTGCAGCTGCCGTGTGTCTGCCAATGCCAGCAGGAGGAAGTGGCTGATGGAGCTGCTGTTGGACATTTGCTGGGGCTGGCCATGGAGACCTGTTCATGGATAAAGGACAGTGACAAGTCAGGAGAGGCTGCATGGAGCCAAACCTGGCCCATTCCCTGTAGACAGTCCCTACAGCTGGAACTCACTCACCCTTTGTCCTGCTGTGGGAAAACCTTTGGCTGCAATCAGAGCACAATCACACTCCCGGGTCACCCTGGATAAACCAGACCCTGCCAGAGCAGAGGGATCCCTGAATGTCTCACCCTCTCTAAAGGTCTCCAAGCAAGGTCTCAGCACCCCCTTGTGCCAAGGACACTCACGGCTCCCTTGGCAAACCCAGCAGCATTTCCTCAGCTGTGGCAGCTCTGCCCTTCCCCGTGGGACATTCAGGGAACTCCCAGAGGCTCTGGCACAGATTTCCACCCAGGCGGGCAGCTCAGAGCTTGGGAGGGCACAGCAAGGAGATCCCTGGCTGCGCCCATGATGGGATCTCAGGGAGGGGGCTCAGCTCATTCCCCTTTCCCATGCACTGCTTTGCCCACAGCCCCACAGGTGCCAGGGAAGCTTGAACACCCCATTCCCATGGACAGCCCTGCCTGGCAGGAATGCCAAGGGCAGAGCCTGACTCAGCTGCTGCAAATGCCAGAGCCTCCCTGAGAGCAGCAGATAACAGTGACAATATCAGGGCAGTGCAGAACCAAGAGAAGATGTTGTGGTGCTGTGCCTGAGAGGGCAGGGCAGAGACAGCCGGGCACTCAGGGCAGTGTTCCTGTGCCCAGCTGTGCCCGGCACCTCCCACACACCAACAGTGCCCTCCTGCCCCCAGCACTGCTCTCTTCAGCCCCCTCTCCTTCCCTGAGCATCTCCCTGGGCCTGGACATTCCCTGCTGAGAGGAGCCTTGTCCCTGCCAGCGCTCACAGAGCCCATCCCAGCCTGTGTGCCCTGGCCCAGCCCTACAGAAACCTGCCTGTGTGCAGGGCCCTGCTGGGGCAGGCTCTGTGTGCAGCTGGGCAAGGGCAGCTCAGGAGAGCCCTGCTGGGCCCTGCAAAGGTGATGATGCTCCTGTCCAGGGCTGAGGAGCGGCTGAGGGCCCTTGGGGAGGCTCCCAGCAGAGACTGACCACCCAAAGTTACAGTTCTGGAGTCTCTGTCAATGTTCAAACATTCCTTTGGTGATACTGTGTGTCCCTTTCAGCTCAGAATGTTCCGTGATTCTGGGGTTACAATTCCTGTTCTGCTTCTCTCAGCTCCCTGTTGTTTATAATCCAAAGAGAAAAAAAACCCTTGCAACAGCATTAGAACAGTAAAGGAAAAACCTGACATTAATTGGAAGCTTCCAGGTGTCCCAGTGGGGATGAGGCACACCCGGCCCCTGATTTCAACAATTTATTAAGGTTGATTCATTAGGATATTTAACAGAAACATCCAATAGGGGATTCAGTTGCCCCAGTTACACACCCCTGGCTCAACCCGTTGGAATTGGTCCAAAGGCTTCGTTGCCAAAAAATTTGTTATGACTGCTCACATTCTGGTGAAAAAATAAAATGTTTTTGTAGGTTCTCTTCCTAATAATAAGACTATACTGTATTTTAGAAATGTATTGAGAGAGTCGGCTTAGTGTTCTAAAATCTAAGAGAAAGGTTAGGAAATGTACTAGAGTTAATTAAGGATTATAGTTATAAAAGTATATAATTGTGGTTAAATAGAGTTAATTAAGAGTTTAATTGAGTTAACTAAGAGTTTAATAGAGTTTAGTAAGGATTATAGTTTTAGAACCATATAATAGTAATTTACTGAACTATGAATATATAAAAATTTAAAAAACGCAAAAATCTTTTTGTCATCACCCCAACTTCCCCATCCTTCTCCAAGCAGGACATTGAAAACACTCTCAGGAAAGCTCCTGATTTTTCCAGCAGTCCCAGGCTTACCTTCTTTTGGGAAGTGTCCTCTGGAGCTGTGCCCAAGCTGAAGCAGCCCTGCCCCACCCAGCCCCTCTCAGCAGCAGCCCCTGCCCTGCTCAGGGCGGCTCCTTCCCCCCAGAGCTTCTCCCCAGCGCTGGGAGCAGCTCCCCGGGCCGGCTGAGAGCTGTCCCTGGCAGGCAGCAGAGTCCCTGCCCCAGCACAACGCCCTGGGCTGCAGGACCCTGCTCTGCAGGACAGCCCTGGGCACCCCTGGCTGCAGCCCCGGCTGCTCAGCCATGCAGCAGAGCCCGGCAACAGGAGCTGCCCTGGACTGTGCCTGGGCTGGGGCAGCAGGGAAAGCCAGCCCTGCCCTGGGGCCACAGCCCTGCCCTGAAGCAGCCCTGAGAGTCCTCCTGAAAGGTCCTGGAAGCTGTGGGATGTGCCAGCTCCAGGAGATCCCTGCAGGAACTGCAGCTTCTCTTCCCATAGCCAGGGAATGACGGCTTCAAACCTGGGGTGATTTCTGCTCTAGTGAGCCCTGAGTGAGCTCTGCTCTGTGCTCCCAGCCCAGGCTGAGTTTAACCCCTCTGTGCCTCTGTGCTGTGCCCGGGGTGGCTGCAGGCAGTGCCCCAGCCCTGCTGGGCTGTGCACAGGAGCTGCTCCTGCCCAGAGCTTTCTCTGCAGCACTGCCCTTGCCAGGAGCTGCCTCTGTGCCAGGAGCCCGGCCCAGCTCAGCAGCACAGACACAGCACAAGGACTTTAATGAGCCTCTGGGGCTTTGTGCTGAGGCCCTGAACATCAGTCCCTGAGAGGGAGCTGAAGAAGCCTCTCCAGAACCCCAAGTCACAATCCAACTCCAAACTTTCTTGGACTTGTAATGGGTCCCACTGAGGGACACGACTGAGAAAGTGTCCCCAGGCCCCAGGTAGAGCAGAGAACTGGAGGCACTGATGGCAGCTGGGGACAAAGAGAAGCCAAGTCTTGGTGCCCTGGGGCACAGCAGGATCTGTGCCACCAAGGGCTGGGAGGAGACACCTTGTCCTGAGGCCTTGGGGCCTCCTGGCACAGCCCCAGCCAGGCTGGGCACTGTCAGCCCCTTGCCCTGCCCTCAGCATCCCCCCCTAGCCCACATCCCAGTGGCCTCAAGGATCTGCTGGAAGGAGTCCCTGGGGAGCCTTGCTCAGCCATGGCCCTGGGGGCTCCTGAATGCTCACAGAGTTTTTCAAAGGACTTTGGGTTTGGCTTTTTCCTTGGAGTCTCTGAGAGGTTTATTGCAAACATGACCTCCAATTATCTGCTTTAATGAGTCCCTTGAGAGCTTTGAACTGACACTCAGTGGGGCTCATTAATGCTTTGAGATACTCGAGTTTTTTAAGGTACTTTGGATTTTCCTTTCCACACTGAGTCTCTGAGAGGTTTTTGCACCATCCTGGCCACCAGTTCTCTCCTCTATGGAATCCATGAGGAGCCTGTGTTGGGATGGACCTCAGTGGGACCCATTCATGCTTTGAGGCACTTTGGGTGTTTCCTCTGCCTTGGACTCCTGGCAAGGTTTGTGCAATCTCCTCTCAGGCCCTGAAGTTCCAGGGCGCAGCTCCAAATGCACAGTGAGGCTCATGAGGATCAAGCAAGTCCTGACAAACCATGGCTCTGCTTTGATTTCTCTCTGGTCTCGTGCAGTTCATTGGGGAGGTTTCTGCAGTAGTTTTGATTCACCAATTTGAGATTTCTCGGCCAATTCATCAATTTTTGTGGTGGGTTCAGTGTTAGTTAATTACCAGTGCACTCACTAGAATATCCTTACTCATTTCCTGCTGTGAGATAGGATTAGGAGAAAGGCAAGATAGGCTCAAAATTTTAAAAGGTTATAAAGGAAATTTTTTTTACAGTAACTAAAAGAAAGAGTAATCAGAATCAGAGCAAAACTTTCAAATCACTTCTCCCTACAACCCTTTCCTTCTTACTGATAATGTAAAGAGACAAACCCTAAAATTTTCAGTCAGTTTACCACCTTTAGTGTAGTCTTTCTTCAGATCACTTAGGGAGAGGAGTCTCTCTTTCATGCTATGGAGACTTTTCCACAACAAAACAGTTCTCTTGTGACTCTCAATTCCCACAAATAGCAGCTTCCCAGAAAATCTGGAGTTATGAAGTTCCTCACATTTTTCCACAGCTTTTCCCAAAGATGTGTTTATGCGCCATGTCAACTAATGGGGTATTAGTTTAAAGATGAGCTGTTTAAGAGCAAAGGTTTTCTTCATCTATTTCTGAAATCATCTTCATCTCTAGGAACAGAGGTCTTCTTCTCTCCATCAGGGCACATCACTCTTTTCTTTTTCTCTGTTCAAACTTCTGATGGGATCACAGCTACTTCAATATTTGCTTCCTTTGGCATAGAGGCCTTTGCTGAACAATTCATGTCCCCATACTTTTCATTGCTTTATAGGAAAAAAAGAGTCTGATGCATCAATTACATTCTTCTGCACAGCTTTACAAGAGGATTTCATCCCCAAGATCAGGGTATCCCCTCATCCCTCCCATCTGGGACTCAACTTGCTCTTCAGTGATCTTGGTGTCTTCATGTTGCTGAAGCCCCAAAACAGATAGTCCCAAAACAGATAGCCCCAAAACAGATAGCCCTTTAAAACTAATGGGTTAAAACATAGAATGTGAAGCACTTGAAGAAAGCATAGCATTTAGAAACCACAGAGCTATATATCAGCTAAAGGCACAGAACACTCTGACAGGGAAAAGAGATAGGGATAGGGGGTGATAGGAGAGAGATGAGCTAAACCTATCCAGAGATAACGGTGTCGAAACTAACCCTGGGAACCTTGCCAAGCCATGGATACCTGGCCAAATGCACCGGGAAATGACCAAATAAGGGGAAGAGTTCAAAAGTTTAAGGAGGAAGACTCCTTAGAAAGACCCCCGCCCAGAGGAAGGCTACAGGAACTCCCACCAAGAAGACACCCAAAAGAGATGTCCCCGCCCACGCTCCGCCTACACCACGCCCCATATGAATATGCATGCAGAGAAATGATGATGTATGTGATATTGTGAAATTTTGTATCTAAAACTGTATAAAAGGCTTGCTTTTGTAACGGGATACTTAGAAAATCCATTTAGAGATTTTCTCCAACGCGCGTTGCAATAAAATACCTCCTGCTTATTTGACTTAAACTGAGTCTGTAAGCAGTTATTCTCGCCTTTTGGGGCAAGATTCGGCATCATTTTCTGGCACCCCAGATGGGACCAGACAGGAGATCCAGGCTTTAAGGGGTCCTCCCGGGGAGCCAGTCCGGGTCCGGGACCCTCTGGGGCCCCTGACAAATTTTTGTCAGAAGAGACTCCCCTCCCGGACCGGCGCCTTTCGGTGGACGAAGCTGCATCTCCTGCTCCAATTAAGAGGTATTTTAAATTGTTTATTGGTTTTGGTTTAAAGCGCTTTTATTGGGATACGGGGGTCAGACGTGACTACCCGGAGGGCAAGCCGGGGGACGCCCTGGTATTAGTACCTTTGGTAATTGATACCTTTTGGTTTGGCACCCTTGGTAATTGATACCTTTGGCTTGGTACCCTTTGGTAATTGGGTATCTTTGGTAATTGGGTGTCTTTGGTAATTGGGTATCTTTGGTTTGTTTTATTGTGTGGGAAACTGTTTTTAATATTGTGTTTAATGTAATGATATTGTGAATTTAGTGTGAATGCTAGCTGGTGGGTTTTGTGTGTTTGTTTTATGTGTTTGTTGTTGTTTTATGCGTTTGTTGTAGAGTTTTTATAGGAGACGTTTTGTCACTTTTTATGTAATAGATTGAAACGTGTATTGTGCTGTTTACGTGTCCTGAACTTGGGAAGCCGGTACCTCACGGTTTGCGGGCGACCTTTTGTGACCAAACCTGGTAAAACAGTTTTATTTTATAAGTGTGTGGTGTGTGTGTGGGTGAGCGAGACGCAGCTTAGCTGCGAAGCGAGAGGGAGTCCCGCTCCGCAGTTCCTGTTCTTCGCGAGAAGCCAGGTCGGAAACGGACGAAGCGATTGAAAATTGTATGAATGAAGTGTTCGTATAAATTAACATACAATACTTGCGGGAAAGAGATTGTTTTGATTGAACAGAAAACACAGACACAAGGAATAACCATGGGAGGACAACAGAGTAAGACCAAAGATGCGGCCCCTAAGGCTATCAATTGGTCAATGCTATATGACATCAGGCAGGGAAAGGATGAGACCCCATCAGAGTTTTTGGACAGACTTAGGGCAGCGATGAGACAATACACACCCCTAGACCCAGCAACAGAAGAAGGGAAATGGCACTTGCAAGGATTAATGATGAGACAGAGTAACCCAGACATCAAAAAGAGAATACAAAAGCTTGAGCATCCAGCAAATAAGAATCTAGAAACACTGCTGAGTGAGGCGTGGAAGGTATACAATAATAGGGAAATTGAGGAGAAGGAAAAGAAGGACAGGAGGATAGCTCGAGCAGTGACCATAGCAGTGGCAGCTCAGAAGACAGGTTACTCGGGACCTGGAACCAGGGGAAGAGGTAGAGGCAACCCAGTAGGACGGGGAGGGAGACTTCAACCCCACCCGACTAGAGTAAGGCCAAATCAATGTAAGTACTGCCTACAGAGGGGACACTGGCAGCGAGAATGCCCCCAACGAAGGGAAAGGCTGATGGCCAATACTACTACCACAGATCAGGACAGTGAATGAGGGAGACCAGTAAGCCATACCCTAGCAGACCCACTAGTTAAAATAGAGCTAGGGGAAGGTAAAGAGGAGTTGGACTTTTGATTGATATGGGAGCAACTTTTTCGGTTTTGAATCGGGAATTGGTACCCAAAAGTGATGAATTTGTACAAGTTGTGGGAGCAACAGGCCAACCAGAAAAGGCTTATTTTTTTTAAACCCAGTAAATACTAAATTGGGAGATAGATGGAAATTTATCTGTTCCTGTAATTACCAAATTTGCCAAAGCCCTTATTATTGGGAGAGAGAGAGACCTATTGGGGAACTTGGGAGTTATAATAAAATCTAACAACAACAAATTGGAATTTTAAATAAATGAGGAACAACTGATTACAGCTCTAAGCTTGACAATCAGTTGTGTGGAACCTAAACCTAGGAATTACAGGCGAATTTTGAATAAGACATACCCATTAGTGTAGGCTATTGATATACCTGGGATACAAAGTCTCCAGAGAACAGCGATCCCTGGGAGTAGCTAGGAAAAAGGCCATCTGTCAGGTACCTAGACCAGAAACAGTAAAGGATCTGCGCGCCTTTCTGGAGATGATAACCCATCTGAAGTTGTGCCAGGGTCTACAAGAACACTGATGCCAGCAATTTAAGAATTCACATTTAGTCTCAGTGGTAGTTGAGCAGTCCTGTCACCTGTCCCCAGCCATGAAGTTTCCCGTGTTCCGTGCCTTGGTGACACTGTTGAGCCTGTTCCCCTGCTGGGCCGTCAACTTCTCTGAAGATGGGGACCCTATCAACGTTGTGGACTATCATTATTCAAAGCAATATCCAGTATTTAGAGGACGCCTTTCAGGCAATGAATCTCAGCACAGACTGGACTTTCAACTAATGTTGAAAATTCGAAACACACTTTATATTACTGGCAGAGACCAGGTTTACGCTGTGAACTTAAATGAGGCTCCAAAATCAGAAATTATCCCAAGCAAGGAATTAACATGGAAACCAAAGCAGCAGGACAGAGAGAACTGTGCTATGAGAGGCAAACACGAGGATGAATGCCACAACTTCATTAAAGTCTTTGTTCCAAGAAATGAGGAGATGGTGCTTGTCTGTGGAACAAATGCATTTAACCCTGTGTGCAGACATTATCGGTTGAATATATTAGAGTATGATGGGGAGGAAGTTAGTGGTTTGGCAAGATGCCCATTTGATGCCAGACAAACCAATGTCGTCCTCTTTGCTGATGGAAATTTGTATTCGGCAACAGTAGCAGATTTCCTGGCAAGGGATGCTGTTATTTATCGCAGCATGGGGAATGGATCTGCCTTAAGAACAAGAAAGTATGACTCCAAATGGATGAAGGAGCCACACTTCCTCCATGCCATAGAATATGGGAACTATGTTTATTTCTTCCTCCGAGAAATTGCTGTAGAGCACGGCACTTTAGGCAAGGTTGTGTATTCCCGTGTGGCACGCGTTTGCAAAAATGACATGGGGGGCTCTCATTGGGTCCTAGAGAAGCACTGGACATCCTTTCTGAAAGCTCGGCTCAACTGCTCAATTCCTGGGGATTCGTTCTTTTATTTTGATGTTTTGCAGTCTATCACAGACATCATAAAAATCAACGGAGTGCCCACTGTTGTGGGTGTGTTCACCACACAGCTTAATAGCATTCCTGGTTCAGCAGTGTGTGCTTTCAGCATGGATGACATTGAGAAAGTTTTCAAAGGGAGATTTAAGGAACAAAAGACTCCTGGCCCTCTCTGGACAGCTGTACCTGAAGACAAAGTACCTAAGCCGAGACCTGGCAGCTGTGCAAGACATGGCCTAGCAGAAGCATACAAAACCTTCACTGATTTCCCAGGCGAAACGCTCTCCTTCATTAAATCTCACCCATTGATGGACTCAGCTGTTCCCTCAGTCACTGAAGAGCCCTGGTTTACCAGAACACGTGTTGGGTACAGACTGACAGCAATTGCTGTAGACCACGCTGCTGGACCCTACCAGAATTATACAGTCATATTTGTTGGCTCCGAAGCAGGAATAGTACTTAAGATTTTAGCAAAGACCAGGCCCTTTCCTTTGAATGACAGCATATTACTGGAAAAGATTAAAGCATATAATGATGCAAAGTGTAATACAGAAAGTGAAGAAGACAGGAAAGTCATTTCCCTCCAGCTGGACAGAGACCACCATGCTCTGTTCGTGGCATTCTCCAGCTGTGTAGTTAGAATTCCCTTAAGTCGGTGTGAGCGTCACGGGCCTTGTAGAAAGACATGTATTGCTTCGCGGGACCCGTACTGTGGCTGGTTAGACCGAGAGGCGTGTGGAAGGGTGACACCAGGCATGCTCATTGGAGGATACGTCCAAGATGTCGAATACGGCAACACGGCGCAGCTTGGGGACTGCCATGGTGTTCCAAAGGGTGTGAGGCGGGAAGTGCAATCAGGAGAGTCCAACCAATTGGTGCACATGAATGTCCTTATTGCTTGTGCTTTTGCCGCGTTTGTTTTAGGAACCTTTATTGCGAGAATAGGTATTAACTGATGCATTTTCTGGGTGGCCTGAAGCATTCCCCTGTAGGACAAATATAAGTGACTAAAGTACTGGTGTATAAAATCATTCCACGGTTTGGGGTACCAAAGAGCATTTTGATAAGGGTACACATTTTCATGAAAAAGTAATAAGAGCAATAAACAAAGTATTACAAATTAAATAGCAATGTAGGAAAGATGAATTATTTTATTATACAGCAAATTGCCAAAATATGCTAGAAGAATAATTTGCAGTGGTATTAAGCTTTGTTTATTGTTTTGCTGAGGCTGAGAGTTAGGCCAAAATCAAAAAGTTAAGTTTATTTGAAATTTTGTATGGTAAACCTTATGCTATACCTGATTGCAAATTGCATTTGTTTAATCCCAGTGATTAAGTGGATGTTAAGAATTTTTTTAGGAAAACCCCTACAAGAGAGGTGGCCTTCACCACGATTTAGACTAAGGAACGGCCTACGTGGATCCACTACTCACAAGTAGATTTTCGAGGGACTCTCTAAGTACCTGCTAAATGGGTGAAGCCTTACGTATCTGGGACATCGAGTGGTGGAACAGAATAATAGCAAGAGATGAAGAAGGACGACTACAGAAAAGGCTTTTCTTTAATGTACACCAGGATCTCGAGCGTCTCGCGCAGTATAGTGAACCAGCTGCCATAGCCCTAACGGACCCACCACGAGATTGGGTAGACTGGGTTCTTACCACGCAATTTGACGATGAACCACTGAATAGTACAACCTGTTTAGCCTGTAGTAATATGTTTTGCCGTGGTGCTTGGATTGCTTTAAAGTGTGCTGGGTGCAGGTATACTTACTGGTATGACCAGGCACTTGTGTGGCAAACTTGGTGTCGGAGATGTTGTGGCCAATGGGCAATAGAAAGTAGCTGGATTAGAGCGTTAAGTAAATTTACAGGCTTGCCAGGAAGAGAGGGACTTAATTTGTATGAAAGTACAGAACAAATAATTACTGCTTTTGTGAGGTGGCGTTTGAATCACGAACTAAAAGGACTAGAAATAAAGAAAATTCTCACATTGTGGCTGCCCGGTGTAGAAGACAAGTCCCACTGACCCAAACATCCGTAGTAGGGCCTTTTGAGGGGGATCCTGACCAAGCATTAGATCAGTGCATTGAGAACCTTCAGAGATTGAAAGTAGGAAAGTTGGGAACGGCAAAACTCAAAAGAAAGAAGGGAGAAAAGAGGTAAAAAAAAAAAAAAAAAAAAAAAAAAAAAAAAAAAAAAAAAAAGATACACAAAATGCATCTTATTGTTGCTGTTACATTATTGCTAGTGAGACGAAATGATTTATTTGGCCCATATCAACAGAAGTTTTAAACCTATTAATTACAGATGTACAAAGTGTTAATTATGCCGTACTACAGAATAGAACAGCTGTGGACTTTTTGCTGGAGCGCAAGGCCACAGCTGTGAGGAGTTTGAAAATGTGTTGCATGAGAATGTGTTGTATGAATCTCTTAAGGTCACTCTGTTTCGATTTATAGCTAGATTAGGGAAATTCGAGAAAGACTCCACAAGTTGAAGGAAGAAGAAAGGCCAAGAATTGATGAATGGTTAAAGAGTTTAAGATTTGAGCTACAATATAAACGTATCAGCGCCCCATAGAATTAGAACTTGACGAAAGAATTCGTAAGTTACAAGAAAAAGGGGGGAAATGAAACCCCAAAACAGATAGTCCCAAAACAGATAGCCTCAAAACAGATAGCCCTCTAAAAACTAATGGGTTAAAACATAGAATGTGAAGCACTTGAAGAAAGCATAGCATTTAGAAACCACAGAGCTATATATCAGCTAAAGGCACAGAACACTCTGACAGGGAAAAGAGATAGGGATAGGGGGTGATAGGAGAGAGATGAGCTAAACCTATCCAGAGATAACGGTGTTGAAACTAACCCTGGGAACCTTGCCAAGCCATGGATACCTGGCCAAATGCACCGGGAAATGACCAAATAAGGAGAAGAGTTCAAAAGTTTAAGGAGGTAGACTCCTTAGAAAGACCCCCGCCCAGAGGAAGGCTACAGGAACTCCCACCAAGAAGACACCCAAAAGAGATGTCCCCGCCCACGCTCCGCCTACACCACGCCCCATATGAATATGCATGCAGAGAAATGATGATGTATGTGAAATGATGAAATCCCTGTATTCAAAACTGTATAAAAGGCTTGCTTTTGTAACGGGATACTCAGAAAATCCATTTAGAGATTTTCTCCGACGTCGTAATAAAATACCTCCTGCTTATTTGACTTAAACTGAGTCTGTTAAGCAGTTATTCTCGCCTTTTGGGGCAAAATTCGGCATCACCAGAAATACTCAGAGTTGTACTCACAGAGTCTGCAGGCATTGGGATGTTCCAGCTTTAGGAGATCACTGCAGGAGCTGCAGCTGCATTGTCCTGCAGCCAGAGGTTCCTGTGCCAAGGGCTGGCAGTGATTGTGCCCCAGGCACTTCTCAGCACCTTCCCAGCCCTGCCTGACTGAAGCTCTCTGTGCCTCTGTGCTGTGCCCGGGCTGGCTGCAGGCAGTGCCCCACCCCTGCTGGGCTGGCAGAAGAGCTGCTCACCAAGAGAAATGTGCTTTTGAAGCTCTTCTTGGTGACCAGGAGCTGCTTCTGTGCCAGGAGCCCGGCCCAGCTCAGCAGCACAGACACAGCACAAGGACTTTAATGAGCCTCTGGGGCTTTGTGCTGAGGCCCTGAACATCAGTCCCTGAGAGGGAGCTGAAGAAACCTCTCCAGAACTCCAAGTCACAATCCAACTCCAAACTTTCTTGGACTTTAATGGGTCCCACTGAGGAACATGACAAAGAAAGTGTCCCCAGGCCCCAGGCAGAGCAGAGAACTGGAGGCAGTGATGGCAGCTGGGGACAAAGAGAAGCCAAGTCTTGGTGTCCTGGGGCACAGCAGGCTCTGTGCCACCAAGGGCTGGGAGGAGACACCTTGTCCTGAGGCCCTGGGGCCTCCTGGCACAGCCCCAGCCAGGCTGGGCACTGTCAGCCCCTTGCCCTGCCCTCAGCATCCCCCCCTAGCCCACATCCCAGTGGCCTCAAGGATCTGCTGGAAGGAGTCCCTGGGGAGCCTTGCTCAGCCATGGCCCTGGGGGCTCCTGAATGCTCACAGAGTTTTTCAAAGGGCTTTGGGTTTGACTTTTTCCTTGGAGTCTCTGAGAGGTTTATTGCAAACATGACTTCCAATTATCTGCTTTAATGAGTCCCTTGAGAGCTTTGAACTGACACTCATGGGGCTCATTAATGCTTTGAGATACTCGAGTTTTTTAAGGTACTTTGGATTTTCCTTTCCACACTGAGTCTCTGAGAGGTTTTTGTGCCATCCTGGCCACCAGTTCTCTCCTCTATGGAATCCATGAGGAGCCTGTGTTGGGATGGACCTCAGTGGGACCCATTCATGCTTTGAGGCACTTTGGGAGTTTCCTCTGCCTTGGACTCCTGGCAAGGTTTGTGCAATTTCCTCTCAGGCCCTGAAGTTCCAGGGCGCAGCTCCAAATGCACCACAGGGTTCATGAGGATCAAGCAAGTCCTGACAAAACATGGCTCTGCTTTGATTTCCCTCTGGTCTCGTGCAGTTCATTGGGGAGGTTTCTGCAGTAGTTTTGGTTCACCAATTTGAGATTTCTCGGCCAATTCATCAATTTTTGTGGTGGGTTCAGTGTTAGTTAATTACCAGTGCACTCACTAGAATATCCTTACTCATTTCCTGCTGTGAGATAGGATTAAGAGAAAGGCAAGATAGGCTCAAAATTTTAAAAGGCTATAAAGAAAAGTTTTTTTACAGTAACTAAAAGAAAGAGTAATAAGAATCAGAGCAAAACTTTCAAATCACTTCTCCCTACAACCCTTTCCTTCTTACTGATAATGTAAAGAGACAAACCCTAAAATTTTCAGTCAGTTTACCACCTTTAGTGTAGTCTTTCTTCAGATCACTTAGGGAGAGGAGTCTCTCTTTCATGCTATGGAGACTTTTCCACAACAAAACAGTTCTCTTGTGGCTCTCAATTCCCACAAATAGCAGCTTCCCAGAAAATCTGGAATTATGAAGTTCTTCACATTTTTCCACAGCTTTTCCCAAAGATGTGTTAATGTGCCATGTCAGCTTATGGAGTATTAGTTTAAAAATGAGCTGTTTAAGAGCAAAGGTTTTCTTCATCTATATCTGAAATCATCTTCATCTCTAGGAACAGAGGTCTTCTTCTTCTCTCCATCAGGGCACATCACTCTTTTCTTTTTCTCTGTTCAAACTTCTGCTGGGATCACAGCTACTTCAATATTTGCTTCCTTTGGCATAGAGGCCTTTGCTGAACAATTCATGTCCCCATACTTTTCATTGCTTTATAGGAAAAAAAGAGTCTGATGCATCAATTACATTCTTCTGCACAGCTTTACAAGAGGATTTCATCCCCAAGATCAGGGTATCTCCTCATCCCTCCCATCTGGGACTCAACTTGCTCTTCAGTGATCTTGGTGTCTTCATGTTGCTCCTGTATGTGCCTGCACTTGGCCCTTTTCTCTCCCTGGAGGGAGGATGGAAGCACTGAAAGAGTTCATATCTGCCCCGGGGCCTGCAGATGGTTCCGTGACCCCGGCCGGGCTCGGTGCTTGCGGCCGGAGCTGTTTTACCATGGAGGTTTCTGCAGCGGCTGCGCTGGGGCTGTGTCAGGATGGGCCGCGCTGGGGCAGGGCCAGGATCTCAGCAGCCAGGCCAGAGCACAGCAGCAGCACGGCCGGGGGCCGATGGCTTCTCCTCGCCCTGCCCGGGGCTTGTGGCTGAACCCCAACGGTGGCAGAATCTTGGCCGAGCCGGCCCGGCCCGGGGCTGCTCCTGGGGCCCGGCGGATCCTGGCTGGGCCCAGGCTGGCGGCGGGGCAGGGCTCAGCAGTGCCCAGATGTTCCCAACTGCAGCCGTGGCCCGGCCCGGCCTCGGCCCCGCGGCCTCCCCTGCCCTGCCCGGCAGCCGATGGGGCCTGGCGGGGTCCCTGGGAAGGGGCCCGGCCCCACGGCAGGAGCCGCCCGGCCCGGCCTGGCTGAGATGAGGGCCGTGTGAAAAATGCACGTATTTTATGATTGGCTTTTCGCAAATATTAAAATTAATATTATATGTATTGTGTTAAGAAGTAATGCTGTATTAATTCTCTTAAGTACTGTGTTAAATACAGTTTTAAGTTATAAGAACTGTTAAAATAGAAACTATGCTATATAAGATGCTTTGTTAAACAGAAAGGTCTTGCAGCAAGATAGCAGCCACAGGACACCTAAATCTTTCAGAGAAAGGGAATTTATTGCCTTCTTATCAGAAGAAGCTAGCTTCTTCCCACCTTGAAGGCGCTGTTAGGATTAGAAGGAAGAAGTTGTCACTGACCAGACAGAATCCTGTGTTTGAATGGAATTTATGCATCATGTATGAAGTGTATGAATATGCAACAGGCTATTGTTTTTAAGGGTTAATCCTTTGTTAACGGGTGTCCTTTTTCGGGCTCGTGATGCCCAGAAAAAGGTACCTGGACATCTGTAATTCTTTGTTTTTATTGTCTCATATTGTCCTGATTTAAATTGTCCAAATTATTATGACTCTGATTGTATTACTATTTTTATAACCATTTCATTACTATTAAACTTTTAACAATTTCAAAAGCAAGTGATTGGCGTTTTTCACAATTTGGTAGCAGAGGATGGTTACTAACACCTCACTGCTGGTGCTTTAGGAGAGTCAGAGTGGGGAAGGCTCGCCCTGCCCTCTTTGGCAGCCTCGCTCTGTTTCCCCTGAAGTGACCGACAGACGCAGGTTACGATCTGTGGACAAAAGGAGGCAATAAAACCAAGAGAAGGGAAAAAGGCTCCCTACAACCGCGGTAATTGGCCCCCTAAGACTAGCAGTGCGCACGAAGAACCCGGGAAGGAAAAAGGATTGGTAAGTATTTCTCGGGGGGGCAGGTACGGGGGGATGAGTGTGTGTGAATGAGAGGCAGGCTGGTTGTCCCAGACCTGCCAAGTGAGTGCGGAGTCTCCCATGCTGCGTTTCCGTCTTTTCACGAGAAAAACGGCCAGGAAAGAGACGAAGTGAGTGGTAAGAGAGTGAAAGAATCCCCCGGGGTGACTGGGACTGGGCCTCAGGGAGGGGTTGGACCCCTCAGAGGTAGGGAGCAAGGTTTCCTAGCCCAGTCTACTAGGAAACGGGACAGGAGGGGCCCCTAAAACCTGCTGGGTTGAGGGTTTTGTATTCAAAGAGCATCCAAGAGCAGGGTTGAGCAGAATTCTGTCAGAGTGAGGATATGCCCAAGAACACTCAGGGTGGGATAACACAGCTGGGTTGAGGGATATCCAACAGCACCTGGACTGGCCAGTGACACCTAAACTTGTAATAGGTGATGTGAAAGTAAAAGGTACCTTGTTGTTGTTCTGTGGTGTGTGAGAGTGAGATACACACAGAGTCAGCCTCAACTTCCCAGGTAGGTGGGAAGGAGGGAGGCAGTGGAAAGAGGAGTGAGTGACCTGCACACCAGGCCGTAGCTCCCGGGTAGGTGGGGGCTGCTGGGCCGAAGAGGAGTGAGTGACCTGCGAACCAAGCCAGCGTTCCCTGGGCGTGTGAAGAGCCGTAGTTAAAGAGTGTGAAAGACACGCAGGCAGCCTCACAGGTGAACGGGCACCGGAGACGACCCGAGTCAGGGCCCTTCCAGGAGGCCCGGAGATACTGGGACCTAGAGGCCAACCCCAAGGCGAAGGGGGGGCCACAGAGACCTGTGATTTTCTGGCAATAAAGATCCACTTTGTGTCTTGAGGGTGTGAAAGAATGTGTAAAGGTGAATGAGAAATAAAAGTGAGTGAATGTAGATGAATGAAAGTATGAGTAATGTGGATTGTGCATTTTAAGCCTTACCATATCTCCTAGGAGGGAGGTATATTGTATAGAAAAGCAGTGTGAGAAAAAGGTTTTTTTGGGAAAAGTGGTATTTAAGTTGTTAGTAAAAAGTGAAAAACAAAGATTAGTAAAAGAGAAACTAATTTTAGAAGTTTTAAAAGCATTAAAATGACGAGGTGGACGGGAGACTTGCTCATCCTCTAATGCAGACAAATCTCAGCTTTATTGATTAACAGAATTACTTTTATAATCACAGTAATAAGGCTCATGCATGTTGCAAAACTAAAGCTCCCTATTGGTCAGCTATAAAAGTCAGTCACACCTATTCTCAAGATGTTTGTGGCTTCTTTTTTACCTCCTGTTATCACATAATTTACCAAACAACTTCTTGCTCAAAGAAACCATGGCCTTGAATTAGCCAGCTGTTCCTTTCTCAGATACTTTCTCACGTTACTTTTCCCATGGACTGTGTCTCAGTAAAAAACTATCTACATCTTCCCCCGTTTCTTTTTTGAGCAAGAAGTTTTGTTTTGCCACATTTTTTCATATCAAGCGATTGACTATGTTTTAAAATACAGTTAAAAATACAAAGCAAAACAAATAAAAACATCAAAACTATGTTTAAAATAGTGCATATACTACAAGGCCCCTTAACCGTAGTTCTAAGCTTAAGCTACTCCCCCCTTGCGGGTTGCCTGCAAGGCCGGCACCTGAACTCCCAAAAAAGATCTGACTCCTCTTGGGGAAAGCGCAGGGATGTGTTCAAGGACAATATGAACTCACACTGCTGGCATCCGTCCTGTTTGCTTTGATATTTGCAACGGGCCGAAAAAGACAAGTTTTTACATAAACTACTACTGTTCCCAAAACCACAAAATTCCCATGGGAACCAAACAGGTAAATTTATAAGACAAGTTCAAAAAAGATTAGTAACTCTTCCTAAACTAAATCAAAAAAATGATTGATTAACTCTTGTAATCTGATCAAGCACTGATTTGGTTCTTTGTTGGGATCTCTGCTAATTGGCCTTATCATGGAATGCTGTGTTATGGGTACTGTGAAAAATGCATGTATTTTATAATTGGCTTTTTGCAAATACCAAAATAAACACCTTATGTGCTGTGTTAGGAAGCAATGCTATACCAATTCTCTTAAGTACTGTGCCAAAAATAGTTTTAAGTTATAAAAATTGTTAAAATAGAAACTATGCTACATAAAATGCTTTGTTAAACAGAAAAGTCTTGCAGCTAGATAGCAGCCACAGGACACTTAAATTCACTCCAAGAAAGAAAATTTACTGCCTTCTTAACAGAAGAAACTAACTTCTTCCCGCTTTGAAGGCACTGTTAGGATTAGAAGGAAGAAGTTAACACTGACCAGACAGAATCCTGTGTTTGAATGGAATTTAAGCAGTATGCAAGAGCCTATTATTTTCAAGGGTTAATACTTTGTTAACAGGTGTCCTTTTTCGGTCTCTTGATGCCCAGAAAAAAGTACCTGGATATCTTTAACTCTTTGCTTTTATTGTCTCATATTGTCTTGCTTTAAATTGTCCAAATTACTGTAACTCCAATTGTATTACTATTTTCATAACCATTCCATTACTATTAAACTTTTAACAATTTCAAAAGCAAGTGATTGGCGTTTTTCACAATTATACTAATTGTCTATACTTCGCAGAGACAATATGAGACTTACTCTGAGCTGTAACCCTTTCAAAGATATGCTTTAGTTCTTAACAATAACAAATTAGGATCTTTTGCTCAGGTGTTTCAAAATGCTCTAAAGCCAGACTGACTCTTCATCCTGTTTGTTCTTGCAGCTCTCTCTGCTAGTCGTTAAAATTATGGTTAAACACGCACTTGTTACACCACAATTCACATACTACAGACTGTTCTTATCCAAAAGGTTTTGCCACAACCCTTGCAATACAAAGTTACTCAAGCAGTACAATACAGGTTATTACAGTCAATACATTTTTGACCCACTGGACCCCGTATGTAAAATTCTAACAGCGACCCAACAGTTGTAATCAGTCCCGCAAAGGTTCGGCAGCAGGCCACAGTCCCGTTGACAGCCTTTGAGTGTCCTTTCAGCTGTAACAGCAGCAGTCGTAGCTTGCTTGTCAGTCACTGCATCAAAAACAGGCCCAATTCACCCGGCAGGTACCCACACAGCTCCCGTATCTCCCCTGTTTTCTTTTGCAACCAAGTCAGTGCACCAAGGAGGTATTTGGGACCATGCCAAATTGTCAGGTCTATAGACAACTCTGTGTCCCGCCGATAAACTTGTCCTTGAGTAACACAGTGCATAATTTGCTGAAGAATGTCCTGCTGCTCCGGAGTAACACAGATCGGACTTGTCGGGTGTGTGCCTTTAAGAAATGGACGTAAACCAGTCAGCAGCCCATTCGGTATTCCAAGAATCTCCCCTTGTTAATTTGAAGTGGTGGAAAGAAGGTGTGTAGCATAACCATAATTTTCCCGGTAAGATCTGCATCAGTAATTCCAGGTAAAAACAAATAATCCAAGCATAGAGGCAGATGATCTCCCTGAAAGCAGTGCACCCATCGCTGGACCTCGCATAACAATAGGTCCTTTAACCTCGTCGGGATGTTTTGTGAGTGCGGAGTCCTCAGCGTGATTTCTACAGCGGCAGCCAGGTGCAGTCCAAGGCTTCCCGTGGTGGCAGTTTGGAAGCAGGGACATCGGTAGCATCGCGTACGGTTGTCTGTTGGAGCCGGCTTAACTGCGTCGGACTTTGAAGAGGAGCAAGAGCAGCTAACACTTGATCTTGGGAAACCTTTACCTGCTCCTGTAACCCTAACCCCAGCTGTTTGATAGCATCTACCAAAAATGCTTTAGATCCTACCAGCATCTGAGCTATTCTCCCTAATGCCTCTTTTATGACCCAATTCGCACCTAACGTGTTAAGCACATTCCTCGCAGCCTGCCTGCTGTCCTGAAGAGCACACTGTTTCAACATAGCCTCTGCCGTATAATCAGGTACTCCTGCTTTCTCTATTGCTGCAGCAACTAGATCTATAAACAAACCAAAAGATTCTTCCTGGCCCTGCTTAATTCCACATGCTTTTACTCTGTCTATAGCCAGTCTAATAAATCTCATAGCCTCTCGGCACTTATCTGGTCCTGTCAGAACCTGAGTTTCGGTACAAAGAAACACTCCTAGACCTATAAACTCCTCAGCTGTCACTCCGAACTCACTAACTCCTGATCGCAACTTCAATAGTGACTTCCAGTTAAGCACAGATGTTATTGTTCGCAGACCTCCCCCCGCCTGAGTTGGAAAAGTCACCGGGCATGTTATTTGTGTAGCCGCATTAATTGCAACATCCCCTTTCTCCAAGCCTTCTTTCGCCAGCACAGCCCAAGCCTCCCCCTGTCCCGTGGCAGTGGCCCCCGCTAGGTCGCTTTCCGCCCCAGGGATCGGCTCACTGCTCAGAGGGAGGGCAGCCGGGGCCGGTTTCGGCCATGAATCATTCTCTCCGGGGGGTGCAGACGGCTCGCTCGCTGCCTCGGTACCAGAATTAGAAGGCGGTGGTGCCGGAGGAGGCAAAGACACCCTATTAAACACAGGGGGTAATATAGTGTCTTGGGATAAATCTCCCTCATAGGTTCTGTTTTTTATATAAGCAGCAAATGCCCGCACCGCTGCTTTCTGTTCTGCCTGATACTGCAGAAACTCATTATGAATCACTCTCCAAAGTTTTTCCATCTTTTTAGCTGTTTTATCATCTTCTAACATAGGTTCCCAAAGCACCTCTCCAAACTTACGCCACTCTGTTAGCTCATATACAGTATGAGGATTTACGAATATCCCCTTAGCATACCCATATGCGAGGAGTCCCGGTAACTCCTTTTTTAGATCTATCCCCTTAATCTGCCGCTTTTGCAAGAAAGCGGTAAATAAATCATATGCTACTTGCCTTTCCATACCTAATTCGTCAGCGCTGTTGCAGCCTCCTCAAGGTTTCGGCAGCACGTATCGGCCAGGCTCGTCTGTACGGTCACCCAGGGCACGGTGCGGCCTTACCAGCCCTCCTCGTTCGCACTTATTTGCCGTCCTTGCTGCTTAGGACCCGAACTGTCTTACGTCGCTTGTCCGTGGTCGGGGGTCACCATTTGACAAGGTAGACGGGAGACTTGCTCATCCTCTAATGCAGCAAAATCTCAGCTTTATTGATTAACAGAATTACTTTTATAATCACAGTAATAAGGCTCATGCATATTGCAAAACTAAAGCTCACTATTGGTCAGCTATAAAAGTCAGTCACACCTATTCTCAAGATGTTTGTGGCTTCTTTTTTACCTCCTGTTATCACATAATTTACCAAACAACTTCTTGCTCAAAGAAACCATGTCCTTGAATTAGGCAGCTGCTGTTTTCTTAGATGCTCTTTCTCACGTTACTTTTCCCATGGACTGTGTCTCAGTAAAAAACTATCCACACCTACCTTTCCTTCATAAATATTGCTTTTCTTGCTTTCTGCAGTCATTTTCTTTTTCAGCACCTTATTCTGTTGAAATAAAACAAAACAAGCACTGTACCTTAATAAGTTCATAGAATTATGGCATGGTTTAAGTGCATCACAAATCCCAGCTTTCATCAGGCAAATAACTCCCTGTGGTGCAGCTCAGGTTCCAGAACAATTCTTCAAACAAATGAATGTTCAGCTAATTTCTGTGATAATTACTGTTTCTTCATGACCTGGAGAAAGGCTCCTCCTGAGCAGCAGCAGGGAATAACAAATGAGGTGCAGAATGGGAATTAAAACTTAGATGCTGCAGACAGAAGGTGTGAAGATGTCATGACAAAAAATACAAGTTATTTATTTTTACAGTGAAGTTACTGCAGTTTGTGCCAGTGCAGAATTCTTTTCTAACAGTGGTAACTGAGATACTCATTACAAGTACATAAATAACACTATGCACTAAATGAAAAAAATAGAAGCTTATTAAAGATAGTATTTTTGTAATTGCTTTTTCAAATTAAGACTCATTTAACAAATCAAGTGATTCCTAATATGACTCCCTAATTGCTCAGGGTTAGGATAAGAAAGGAGAATTTTTAAATTACATGGCTGTATCTAAAGACATCACAGCAGACACAAACCTGCTGAAAAGTCAACCCAAAATATAATGTGTTTGTGTATTTGTGAAATTAAAATCTCTACACACCTCCTGCTGCAGCTCTTCAATGCATTTGGTTTCATTTTCCACCTGTTTCTTTAAATTATTCATCTGAAAGAGATATTTCAGCCATGAATTAGTAAGTTCTACAAATGACTCCCTGTGTGAACAATTCCTGTAAATGTTCTCACACCTGCACTTGCACCAGTCTGGTTTGTTCCAATGGCACTGAAACACCAGCTGACATGTTAGAATAATCAGAGTTTTAGCCATAAAGTACCACAAGATGTTAATTAATTAGCATGTTAATTAATTAGCAGTGAATCAGTTCCTTAGTGGTTATGGAATTAAGAAAGAAGAAGAAAAAAACCCCAATATCTTCACAATTTTAAAAATACACTGGTATGAAGTTCCCTACATCCATGAAAAAATAAATTTTCCCAAGCATTTTCTAGAATCTTCAATGGCTTTTCCTTTCTCGACATTTCATTTTCAGTACTCTTAACCTGAAATGACAATTGTAAATCTTTGACTTTTACAATAAAATTTTGAAATTTGCTAAAAACCCCAGGTTGCTTTGAACCAACAGAAAGAAAAGTAAAAACGTTTGAATCTATTGAAGCTACAACTCACACTACATATAAAAAGCTAATCCAGAGCCCATCCACCACTGAGGGGGTAGATGAAAAAACAGAAAAGCAGCATCTCTGTTTGCCTGAAAACAAACAAATCTTTATTTTAAACTCCCAGCAAAGAGTGAAGATGCCAGTGCCTGTGCTTGTCTTTTGGAACAGCAGGGCTCACATGTGGGCACAGCTGGCACAGCTGGCAGCAGAAACCTCTGGCAGAGATCACATCCCCCAGGCACAGCTTTGCAGGGAAA
This sequence comes from Setophaga petechia, assembly GCA_024362935.1. NCBI lineage: Eukaryota > Metazoa > Chordata > Aves > Passeriformes > Parulidae > Setophaga > Setophaga petechia. Next base: position 107,085 of record JANCRA010000263.1, read on the forward strand.
ACCCCAACAAAGATTTGACATTGAATGCTGTCCTGCAGGTCCTGTAAGATATTTTCATGACACAGGACATACATTTTCTTCTCTTTCATCCAGTGTACTTCTCATCTCTTCACTTGTCTTTGCCATTTTCTCCTTCAAAGACTCCAGGTCATTCCTAAGTGCCAAATTAACAAGCATTAATAAATATTTACTTATTGCCTTTAACTTCTTTTCAGCACTTCTAATAAACCCATATTTTATTTACTAAAAAGAGCTGCTAATGTTGATGGGAACTTCATAAGCTGCTCAATGAAAATGTTCTTAAAATGCAGCAACATGCCCAGGAAGTCAATATGTGAACTGTCCATGCTTCTTTCAAGTAGGAAAAGCTGTTCCAGGAACCCAAGGAAAATCCATCCTGGCCTGGACTATTGGAATGCACTGTGAAACATGGGAGCTGCCTGTCTGCTGAACTGGGCATACAGAGAGTAACTCTGATCCAGATTTGCCTTGTCACATTGCATCCATAACCTTCAACTTCCATTTGAGTTTCCCTCACACCTGAGACGTCTCATGCAAAACAAGGCAGCTCCTGCTGTGCAATACAAACTGATGGCAAACATTGTTCCTGCAGCAATTGGTGTTTCTAATCTGAGAAAATTTCTATTGGCCAACAGCAATTCTGAATAGTTTCTGTTTAGCTATATAATCTAGAAAAACATTAATCAAAATATCCCAGAAAGCAGCATTTGAACACAACCAACTATTTCAGTCTAATTTCTTTAACAATATCAGATATTAATATTTGTTTTTACTTGCCTTAGCTGGATATTTGCCTCTTCTAGGTTTTCAACTAACTGCTTTGCATTTTCTTCTTTTTTCTTACTCTCCTAAATAAAGACCCATGTGTCAGCAAAGAAATAAAATTCAAAGTGACTTCTTAAAAAATCCAAAGACATCCAAAGCACACTGGCCTGCCTTGTTCACAAGTGTAAATACACTTCCTCTCATATTCAAACACAAAAATAGCTCAGGTGCTCTACAGACCCAAGTCATGTTGCAGCTCATCATCTAATTTGGAAAACTGAGTAATTTGTCACACTGACTATTGTCCTTTCAAGAAAGCTGGAAGTTTACAACTTGCCTCTTGTTGTTCTTGCAGCTTCTGGAGTTCTGCAGCCACAGCATTTTTCTCTTGTGCTGTTTGTTCTTTCTCTAGTGAAAGCTCACTGAGATACACTGTTAGCTGCTCATTCTTTAACCTAAGTGAAAACAAATGGCCAAGAGGAGTAAGAAGATGCATTTTGGAATCTCCTTTTAAATTAAACATACCCATTATCAAGTGTTATTCCATGCTGAAAGAAGTCCAGGCCTTTATCTACAAATATAAGCTTTGCAGCAGAGTCAGAGAGATGTAAAAAGGTGACAGAAGAAGGAAAGAAAATCAAAATAAACTTTTATATAAATATAATGGTTAGTGAAGGTGATGTAGCTCAAAGCAAGATTAACAATGAGTTCAGAAACTTTCTCTTCTTGTTAAATAAGTCAGAGAGATATGAACAACTACACGTGCCATAGAATACATACAAATAGAGAAAGTGGAATTTAGAAATGTAAGTATATAATTAATGGCATAGATGTGGTTCAAAACTTCCATTAGAAAACAATCATAGTTCATTTCACTGTGGATTAAAGCAGCTTCTATATTACAGCAAAACTAATTCAATATTATATTTTCAAAATGGTCATATCCCTCTTGTTCAAGATCTGTTTTCAGAGTCACAAGCTGCTTTAAATAATCTTGTTCCTTCTCAGCTGTACTTGTCAGCTGTGCTTTCAAATCCTGGGATTCTTTCTGCAAAATGCAAAGGAAGAGTTTTGAGTACACGTGTGCAAACCCCAACTGCTGGAGGTTATCAGACATGAACTAAGAGCACAAGGCTTTCAGAAGAACCCAACAACATCCCTGCCATGGATTATCCAGGTTGGATCTTTCCAGTCTCTGCTGGGATCTGGAAGTGGTGTGAGACAGTGAACTGTGACCCCAGTGCTGTTCATGTCTGTCCTCTGCTGGGAGTTTCATTACCTGGGCTGCAAAATGAGGGTGGGACCCTGCTCTGGGGGCTGTTTCTTGTGTATGAACTTGGATACCAGTCATGATGTGCAACTTCACTATTTCTAAAAACAAGTTACTATTGCCCTACTTCAGACCTCTCTCATTTGGAGAGCATTTTCAGTTCTCTCTCCACATTTCTCTCTCTCTGCAAATTTTCTACAGCAGCCTCAAGATTGTCCTTCAGTAAAAGTCCTCCAATTTGCCCATTTTAGAAAATGAGTGAAACTCAGTTCAGAACACTCCATGCACAGATTGTGACACCAAGCAGACACAGTGAAATGCACACCTGATTTCACACTATCTTAACTTTAGTTGATATGGATTCTTGTTAGACTTGTAAATATAAAATCATAATGAAAATAAACCTCTATTAAGAGTGTATTTCATATGGCTTAGAGTTCTGTGACAGAAAATGGGCCTGTGTCACAGCACAGCAGGGGTCACAGGGGCCAGAGCTAATTACCCTCCTGGAAGGAAGAAAAATTGGGAAAACTTTATATCCAGAGAGAGTGGCATTTGAATGGGTGTGAACAAAGAAGGAAATAACCAAAAACCTTGAGAAGGAAAACAAAAAACATGGGAGACAAGAAAAACCAAAAGCACAGGAGACAAGAAAAACAGAGGCAATAAAGAAGTTCTTCAAAGAAAAGAGTGAAATTGTGTGTGAGAAAGTTTAGTAGAAATGTTAAGGCAGACTAGATGGAGTTTATTTATGGCATTTAAGATACTTACAAAGCAAGAGGAATTTCATATGAAGAGCAAATGCCATGAGATTAATAAAATGAATATTTACCAGAGCTTCTGCCAGCTCTTCAAGTTGCACTTCTTTATCACATTTGACTTTAGTCATCTCTTCTACAGCACATGGAATGTAAAATTAATGGAACAGAAATGATTTTTCATATTTAGCAGGCAGTATAAAACATTTCCTCTTTTGCAATACCCAGTTCTCAAAACTTGTTGGATTAAGTTAAGAAACTGAAAAGCTAATTTGTGACTTAATCTAAATGTAGACTTGAAAAAGGGATTCAGACATTGGCAAATCTATATCTGAAGAGAAACTAAATATTAATCCTAAATAAAATTTAAAGCCTATTATGTTTTCCACAATTATAGCTTCAAATAAACCATGGACTGTAAGACTAGAGTATTCTCCAAGTAGTGATGCACCTGCATTGCTCAAAAAAAAAAATCTGAACTGCTGAAGGTATCAGCTGGATATGCTGAGAAAGGAAACCAGTTGTTACTAACTTCCAAATGGTTTCCATGTGCACATTCACAATTCTGGTATTTTTTGCAAGTTCTCAACAGCAAGGCAGAGCTCTTACCCAGTTCAGCAGATTTATTCTGGAGCTCCAAGATGAGCAGCTTTGAATCATCTTCACATCTCTTTAATCTAAGAAAATGGTAAATTAAAAATCCCAAATGTAGAGTACAAAGCACTGCATTGGAAACTTACAGGACAATAAGACAAAGTCTTAGCACAAGCACTTTAAGAACATTTACCTTTCAACAGGCAGGTGATAGATCTGCCTGCAACACATATCAAATTACACTTTTACAACCTCAGAACAGCAGACATTAAAGTAAACAAATACATACCCACAGAAATCTGTATTTCTTAAAGACACAATTATGAAAGTTGGAGGGGGCAAAAATTTACTTTTTATACAGTATCAACTATCACAAACAAAAAAATTACATTAAATTCTCTGCATTTAGACCACTGTGGGGAAAAAACCTCCAAATTTCAGCTTCATTTCCAGTATTCCTTGATTTTGTCAAAGACTGCAACCTGTAAGATCACTCTTGGAATTTAAACTCATTCATTTACCTATTTTGCTCTTCTTGCAGCAAGCTTTTCAAATTGGCAACAGAAGTCTCAAACTCCTCTGGCAGGGCTGCAAGCAAAGCCTTCATTTTTTTACATTCTTCCTCCTGCTCCTCCTTTTCTCCAGTAACCTGAATTAATGTTTTCACTGTAGTCTGGAATTCAGTTTCCAAGTCCTTTTGAGTAACCTTCAAAACATGATATCATTTCTAAACATGTTTTGCAACAAACACCTACAGCTGTTTCATGTCTAAAGTATCAATAATTATTTATGCAAATACTCATCTAGTCTGCTTCTACTGTAAAACTATAAGCAAGGGGTACCTCTGCCTTTTGCAATGAAATTTTAGCCTCTTCCAGCTCTGCCCTCAAATGTTCTTTACTGACCTGGGACTCCTTTAACATTTCTTCATTATGTACTAAACAAAAAAAGATGATTCTATTATTAAAAATAGGATATTTACTAATAAATGCTGCTAAAAATGGAAAATTACATACATTCAAAGAATGTTACACAGACCAATGGTGCTGACATCATATACTATAAAATAATATATAAAATTTGAATATAGATGGCTTAAAAATATTGAAAAGTAAGTTTCCTCAGTGACATCTGCCTGACTGTAAATTTGCAAAACTGAACATATTTTCCCCTTGCAATTTTCAAAAGCTCTCACTGCTTGGCTCACCCTAAAAACCACCCTGCCAGTCCTGCTCCCACATGAGCAGCCCCTGTTCCAGACAAAAATAAGGCCTTCAAGGCCCCAAAATTCTGCTGCCAACAGCAACAGAATAAGACTATCACGACCCTGTTTCCTATGCTTCTAAAACAATGGCACACAATAAATAAACAATCATAAACAATTACATTGAAATTCTAGAAACAATTACATTTAAACACAGCAGGCAGAACTCTTACATTTTGCTTCCATTAAGTCAGCAATCTTATTTTGTGACGTCTGCAGCTGAGCCTTGATGTCTTTTATGACATCATCTTTTTCATCTCTCTGTGTGCTAAGAGCTGAAATCTAGAAAGATGCAAGAAATATCATCATGAAGACTGGAAAAGGGACAGATGTTAATTTTCATTTGAACCCCAGGTATGATAAGCAGACATTTTGCTGACATTCAAGTTAGGATAGATAGATAGACAGACAGACAGATAGACAGACAGACAGATAGATAATATTTGTCTAGATATAATCTTTGCCAAATATTGATCAAGTCACATTACTCTAAACAAAAAAGTTCTCCAAAATCAAACATAAATTCCAGGAGACTAAAGGTACTGAAACATCACTAAACTTGGCAGAATTTGACTTAAATGCAGCTTCAGATGTTATTTTGTCTTTTTTTACTAATACCCAGAAACACTTCTTGGCTCTTGCATTGCCCCTTCAGTCCCAAATAAAGCTCTACATATTAGATGGTAAAATGAGCACACCTGCTTTTCCTTTTGACTGACTTCCAGTTTGCATTCTTTCTCAAACTTGTCCACTTTTTCTGCTTCTTCTTTTACCTTGGAGATACAGAAACACCAAAGTTAACATTCTAGCTGAAATATACTCCAAGGTCAATACAACTTCCAGTTTAAGACTGCTTGGAATTGTACAGCTGTACCATTTGTTTCCCAAGAGTAATTGTTGAGGCAATGTTTGATTTTATAATCAAAATACAAACAGAAAAGAGCAGTGGAAATGACACAGGAACACACCAGGCTCTACATACAGAGAGAGAGCATTTAGCTAAAGTTTCTGTAGCTAGACACCAGTGCATTATCATTTAAATAAACAAACTATGGGAAATAAGTCTTGATCTCCAGACTGTACTTCACAGACAAAACTTCAATTCTGAGTGACTGTTTGAAAAATAAAGTTCCAGATTTGGCCCAGTGGAACAGCAATGGAAGGGGCCAGGCAGTGAACAAAGGCAGCAAGAATAAAAGAAGGGTCCCAGTGTCTCAGTGTGAGCTGCTCACCATTCCAGCACTTCACATCTCTCTGCCCTGGCACTGCATGTGTAACACAAGCTGTGAAGTACAAAACTGAGCCAGCTGCATCAACACAATAAACAGAATTCTCACATTTGAAACTCATTTCCAATCTGTCGCTCTCTGCTTGCACACAAAGCTCTTCAAATGCCACTGTCATTCTCTAAAAACAGAATTTAATATTTGAAGTTCAATACTGGAAACCCTGGAACTTCTCCAGGGGCTGCTGCCCACCTCAGCCATTCTGAGGAACCAGCAGGGAGGGTAAACAGAGCCCAAACAGAAGCCAGAAGCTGTGGCAGTGACCCAGCACTGAGCACACATCACCCAGATCACAGGGATCTGCATCCACACACTGCTGCACCTTCTCCATTGAATGTGTTTGACAGAACACAAAAATAATCCTTGAAAAGGGATGGAAACCCAACTTCCTGCATCACACATGACATGATACCCACACATGATGGATACAAAGAGTATCCCACCATAAACATGGAACTCAGCTCAGCTCACAGAACTCACATTCCTTTCATCAGCTCAGTCACTTACTTCTATGTTGCTGTGAAGTTCCTCATACAATTGTATTGCTGCTTCCTTTTCCTGTTCATCTATCAAAGCAAGAACACATGAGAAAGTTTTTCCTATGAACAAGATGCCAGCTGTCCAAGTCATTATACTTAATCAGCATAATGAATTAAAAAAGGAATTATCAGCTCCATTCTTATTAAATATGAGATTCATATTTATTATTTCATATTTATTGAATTAAATATGAAATTTAAATGAAAAATGGTGTCAAACGTTACAGAATCCAGGGAAAATGTGTATTTCATTGAAACATTAAGCAAGGTCCACTTTTAAATTTCCTTCCTAAGATATTTTTTCTGTGAAAAGTGTAATTCTGGATCAATTTTTTTGACCATATTAATTATTATAGTATTAATGCTGTTGAATAATAATGTATCAAAACTGTTAGTATTTATAAACTGCAATCTAGGGTTTAGCACTGAATTTCTTCCTGTCAGCAGATACCTATAAGCACAGAGCTGTCATTATAAAATTGCAACAACACTCCATGTCCATATTTTCCTTCTTTCCTTTCACTTTTGTAATTGATACTATTTTTTTCCTAAGAAACCAATTAAAAAGAGAACAGTAAAAGAAACAGCTATTGAAAAAGAACAGTACATCTATATACAAGTGTTTCTAGAATTAAGGCTAAAAAGAAACAGACACTTCTTAAGTATCCATGATCAAGTTAGTAAAATTCTAATGATTATAACATCAAGCACATTTACTCTGATATATAAAAATTAAAAAAGCATTTACATTTGCTGGTCTGCTCTGTGAACTGAGTGCAGGTTTCCTTGAGCAGATTACACAGAGGCCTCAAAGCAGCAGCTCTAAGGGAGGGAAAAATATCATGTTTGCACAGGAGTGCACAGTACTTTGTGTACCTAAGGAGTAACAATGGAAATGACCTTCAAAATTTAACAGCTACATAAAACTGCCCACATGGAAACTGATTATTTTCACCACAAAAATATATACGTGGTTCTATTACTCACTCTTTCAAGAGATCTTTATTTTCACATATCTCATCTTCCAGTTTCAAATGGAGTTTTTCATTTTCAAGCTAATTTCATAGGGAACAAATGCAAAAAGACACTGTTATTGAAAAATATATTAGAAATGCACTTGGACTTCTCAGATCCCTCATGAAAGAGTCATTTGGGGCATCAGCAGACAGAAGTCTGTTTGATCTGGTATTACATGCTGAGTCATCTTTTGCATGAAATATGCAATAATTAATGAACAATAATTTACCAGCAAATGAGACACAGGTATATTCTTCATACACACACTCACACAGGACAGGTGCCTGCAACTTCTCAAAATAATCATTTTCTCACAACACAAACCAAACTGCAACAGCCTTTAAGATTTAATTGTATCAATAATCGTGTCATACTGAATCAGGAAGCCCTGAACTTCATCTATTCAATGTGCACTATACAATACTGGCCTGCAGTTCTTGAATGGCTTTATTCTGTGCTTCAATAATCTTTCTGTTCTCCTGGAGTTTTCTCTCTTTCTGGTTTAGTGCTGATTCCACAGTCAGTTTCCACTGCTGGATCTGCTCAGCCTCTTTGTAGAGTTTTGAGAACAGTTCATTCATTGTTTCTGCATTCTATTAGAACAGGTTCCACAATTTAATCTCAAATACTATCTAATTAATAGTATATAATATCTAATTAATACTGTTGTAGATAATGTATTTATCTCTTAGAAACATCACAAGAGTAATATTTTTCTACAGATGGTGATAGAAGTTTATATATGATCAGGAGCCCAAGTTTAAATCTTTGTGCATCCTCTGTGTATGTATCAAAAGGCATTACAGAGCACATAGGAGAAACAAATACAATGAAATATCCCAAACCCCCTTCAGACATCACCAAATAGATGGGCATAAAGACACGGATAACTGCAGTCCACCAAAATCAATAAAAGTTTTGCCAGAATTAGCAGCGAAGCCAAAATTCCTTCTAGCAGGTTCTTCACCCCATTTCTGCCCTCTCCTTCTGACAGACACTGCTGAGTTAAGTAAAAGCAGCTTCAGAGACTTTGCCCAAGAGCACCTGTGATATTGCCATGGACACACACAGAATGACAGAATCACAGAATAATGAGGCTGGAAGAGACCTCTCAGACCATCGAGTCCAACCTATGCCCTGACACCTCAACTACAGCACCAAGGGCCATGTCCAGTCTTTTTATAAACACATCCAGAGATGGTGATTCTACCACCTCCCTGGGAAGAGCATTCCAGTGCTTTATTATTCTTTTGGTGAAAAATTTCTTCCTATTATCCAACCTATCCCTTCCCTGATGTAGCTTGAGCCTGCGTCCTCTGGTTCTGTCAGTGCTGCCCTGTGGAAGAGACCGACCCCCCTGGCTCCAACCTCCCTGCAGGAAGCTGCAGAGAGCCATAAGGTCACCCCTGAGCCTCCTCTTCTCCAGGCTAAACAGCCCCAGCTCCTTCAGACGTTCCTCACAGGGCTTGTGTTCCAAACCCCTCACCAGCCTTGTTGCCCTCCTCTGGATGTGCTCAAGCATCTCAACACCCTTCCTAAACCGAGGGCCCAGAACTGGGCACAGCACTCAAGGTGCAGCCTCAGCAGTGCCCAGTACAGGGGCAGAATGACCCCCCTGCTCCTGCTGGCCACACCATTCCTGAGCCAGGCCAGGATGCCATTGGCCTTCTTGGCCACCAGGGACTCTGCTGGCTCATATTCAACCTGCTGTCACCAGCACCCCCAGGGCCCTCTCTGCCTGAGCACTGTCCAGCCACACTGTCCCCAGCCTGGAATGGTGTAGGGGATTTTTGTGGCCAAAATGTGGAACTCAGCACTTGGACTTATTAAACTTCATGCTGCTGGACTCTGTCCATCCACCCAACTGATCTGAGTCTCTCTGCAGAGCCCTCCATCCTTCCCATAGATCAACACCAGCTCCCAGCTCAGTGTCCTCTGTAAATTTACTGATGAAGGACTCGATGCCCTCATCCATGTCGTCTATAAAAATGTTAAACAGAACTGGTCCCAGCCCAGAGCCCTGAGGGACAGCACTGGTGCCTGGCTGCCAGCTGGATGCATCTTGAGAGTTTTTTGTTGAGACATAGCTGTGGGAAAGGAGATGTGAGAAAATACATCTGAGAAAGCAACAGTTGCCTACATTCAAGGACAGTTTCCTTGAGCAAGAAGCTGTTCAAGAAAATATGTGATAACAGGAGGTAAAAAGAAGCCACAAACATCCTGAGAGAGGTGGGACTGACTTTTTATAGCTGACCAATAATGAGCTTTACTTTTGCAGTATGTATGAGCCTTATTACTGTGATTATAAAAGTGTGCCTGTTAATCAATAAATCTGAGACTTGTTGATCATCACCGGATGAGCAATGTCTCCCGTCTACCTCGTCACTTGGACTTATTAAACTCCATGCTGCTGGACTCTGCCCATCCACCCAACTGATCTGAGTCTCTCTGCAGAGCCCTCCATCCTTCCCATAGATCAACACCAGCTCCCAGCTCAGTGTCCTCTGTAAATTTACTGATGAAGGACTCGATGCCCCCATCCATGTCGTCTATAAAATGTTAAACAGAACTGGTCCCAGCCCAGAGCCCTGAGGGACAGCACTGGTGCCTGGCTGCCAGCTGGATGCAGCACCATTCCCCATCACTCTCTGGCCCGGCCATGCAGCCAGCTCTGAGCCCAGCACAGAGTGCTCCTGTCCCAGCCATGGGCTGCAGCTTCTCCAGGAGTGTGCTGTGGGAGACAGTGCCAAAGGCCTGGCTGGACTCCAGATACACAACATCCACAGCCTGTCCTGCATGCACCAGGGGCCACCTGCTCACAGAAGGAGCCCAGCTTGGTCAGACATGACCCACCCTTGGTAAAGCCCTGCTGGCTGGGTCTGATAGCCTGGCCATGCTGTGAGTGCTGTGATAGCACTCAGGATGAACTGCTCCATTATCTCACCTGCTACTGAGGCCAGGCTGGCTGGCCTGGAATTACCAGGATCCTCCTTCCTACCTTTTCTGTAAATGGGTGTCACACTGGCCAGTGTCCAATCACTGGAACCTCCCCAGTGAGACACAACTCCTGATAAATGATGGAGAGGGGCTTGGCAAGCTCATCTGCCAGCTCCCTCATCACCCTGGCATGGATCCCATCTGGACCCAGGGATTTATCAATATCCAAGTGTCCCAGCAGTTCTCTGCTCACACACGGAGCAGGAAGGAAAACCACCACCCTCGTGCCCTTAGAACACCTTGAAAGTGCCCTACAAGCAGTGCTGGGCCAGTGCTCGAGGCAGGGAGAGCAGCACACGAGCCCCAAGGGCCCTTTGGTTCACTTACAACACCCCAAACAGCATCCTTGTTTTGGCTGCATCACAGTTTTGTTACAGTCCTGATGGTACTTTAATAGCTTAGCATTAAAAAAGTCTAAAAAGTTGTCAGGGATATGAAAATCAGCAGGGAGAGCACAAGAAATGTGTTTTATTTTGTGGTAGCAAACAGTGTTTTGTAGCTGCAAAATACAGAAGCTGTTGCAAAAAAAATGAGCTGTACTGAGTTGTGCTAAAGCAGAGATCTGCTGGTAAAGACACTGTGAAAAGAATCCAGTGCTTGAGGAAACCACTGAATTCATTGTTTTACTGATAAAACAAAGCCAGACAAGGCAATTGGGATAATCTACTTCCGTTTTCCAAAGAATACTCTGACTTCAACCCTTCTGCCCCTCAACAGAATTTTCAGAAGCAGTTCCACAAGGATACTTAAGTGTTTAAATCTTACTCTAATTAAAGCTCATAGACTTCACAGGCACTTCAAACAAAGAAAAAACAACAACAACATTGCAATCACCTTCATTTTTAAAGATTTTTTTCCAGGCATGTTCACTTAATCACAAAAATCTCCTCTAAAGTGATTCAGCTTTAAACAGGAGACAGAAAACATTATTGCCTTTTGACTACTTCCTTTAGCCTTGAAATATCTACTGAATAATGCTCTGGCACTGTTTGGGAACAAATTCTAAAGACCCCAAGGAATTAGATGTGCAGAGTTGATACTTAGCTGACCTCTTCATCTACTTCAGAGCAAAGTTTCACTTGCTGTGAAATTGTATCTGAAACATGAAGAGAGTTTGATCAATGTATTGCTAAAAAAAGTAACAGTGAAACTGTATTTAACAGTTACAGATACGGAACTGTGAGACTAGTCATGACAATTAAAACTTGACAATATATAAAAATCTAAAGAAGGGGCATGGCAAATATTCCAATCGTACCTGAATCAGTGATTTCGCCACGGCTCGACACATCGAATGGCAGCTTAAAGTCATCATCTGAGCATCTGTTAAAACCCTGCACAAATTAAAAATTAGTTTCTTATCAGTAGATTTATAAAGAAAGAATTATAAAATCCAGGAAAAAAAATCCCTACAGATGATGTGAAAATAGAATTTGTCATTAATAAACCAGCTGCCTACAGTTTTCAAAGCCCAAGGCATTGGCAATGGCTTTGGAACTCACTTCTTACTTGCCAGTGGTTTATCCAACTGTTGGTGTCCTGCAGTTTGATTGTATTACAGACTGTGGCCAAAGGGGAGCTTTCAGTGCAGGGAACTCAGCAGCTCCTGCCTGTCTGGGCACTGCTGCATGGCAAAGGACTCAAGGAGACAAATTACTTTTTTGAAGACCAGTAGTTGATATTTCTTTTTTGCTTTACTTCCAAGGCCACTTCTAAACCATATCTGATTATGTTTCAGCATGAAAATACCCTTTTACAAGGTTTTTAAGTCACAGAAATTCATCCTGTAAACAGCTAACTCATCTGCTGTCAGAATATCCCGTTTGAATCTCAACATATTTCATAAGGAGCTTCGACATGAAAAAATAACTCGTTGAATTGCCATAACTCATGTGGGGACAGAACATTGTCACTGCACACCTGATCTGGTGAGACCAAGACACCAACGCCAGCGTGAGCATCTGAGTGGGGCCTGTGGGAATCCATAAAAGCAGAGGGGTTTGGGAAAGCTGCAAAAGGCAGGCCTCAGAGACAGCAGAACTGTGATTAGAGCCAAGCAGGAGCCATGAGATAGGTCAGCAGAACAATTATGTAAAAAGTAGAAAAGTAAGGACAAATAGAACAATGGTCTGTGTATGAACGCTTGGCTAGAATAACTCCCTAAGCTACAGAAAAGTTCATCTAGTGAGATATTAGGAAGTTCTAAGCTTAATAATGGAGCTCTGTGCATTGCGTTTTAAGGCTTACAAGCAGCTATTGTACTCAAAATAAGCAAGCACTGTTTTAACCAAAGGTACTTGTGCTTATAGTGGTTGGATAGAGCTACTGTCAATGTGCTTTTGCTTTGTGTGATTGGTTAAAAAACTCTTAAAGTAAGTTGTAACATTAAGTTCTGGTCGGCTGCCTGGGATGTGAGCTGCTGGCATCTTCCCATTGTCATAACCATGTAATGAGACTGATGCTGGAAAATCAAACAGCTCAAGGCAGTTCCTCAGCAGTCCCGTCCCGTTGGTGATTTGTACACAGACCCCGGCCGGCGACAGAGCCCTGCTCGCTCTCTGGGCTGAATTACCCACATCAAATGCGGACTTACAGCACAGAGCAGATGCTCGAGAAGATGATTCCCTTCAAGTTTGATAGAAAACAACAACAGAAGTCTTTGAAATTCAAACTGAAGATGTCTGTGCATATGCCACTCTAGGCATTCACACAGAAATGAGTCCAGCGCAGGAGCCGTCCCGGCCCATGCAGGGGCAGGTGTGTGTGTGCTCCAGCCCGGGGCTGTGCCGGGCCATGCAGGGGCAGGTGTGTGTGTGCTCCAGCCTGGGGCAAGGGGCAGTGTGTGTGTGTGCTCCAGCCCGGGGCTCTTTGGGGGCAAGGGGCAGTGTGTGTGTGTGCTCCAGCCCGGGGCAAGGGGCAGGTGTGTGTGTGCTCCAGCCCGGGGCAAGGGGCAGGTGTGTGTGTGCTCCAGCTCGGGGCCCTGCCGGGGCACTCCCCGGGCCCAGCACTGTCCCCGTGTCCCCGGGGAAGGGCCCCTGCGCTTTTCCCCCGTCCCCTCAGCCGCGGCCTCCAGAGCAGCACAGCCCGACGGGGCGGCCGGGGGTGGGGGGTGTGGTATGGGCCGCCCTCAGCGGCCCCGCGGCCGAGCGCTCACCTGGGATCTGCCCGCAGACACCTGCCCAGCGCTCAGGCGCGGCGGCATGAACAATTTAAAGCGGTTTTCCTTCTCCATGGCTCCGATAAAAGGGCGGGCGGGGCGGCGCCAGCTCCCGGCGGCCGCTGAGGGCGGGCGCCAAGGGCGGGAAGCGGCAGCGGCCCCTCAGCGCGGGGGCGGGGGCGCCGCCTAGCGGAGCTCGCGGGGCACGGCCCGGCCGGACAGAGCGGCGGCCGCGGGGCCATCGGGGCCATTTACTCTGATTATAAAAGTATCTTACATAGCATACTTTATATTTTAACATTATGTTATAACCTAAAACTAGATTTAACACACTACTTAAGAAAATTAGTAAAACATAACTTACTGACATAACACATATAATATTCATTTTAATGTTAGTGAAAAGCCAATCATACAAGATGCATTTTTCACACAGGGAATGCAGGCCCTGGAGGTATCTCCTGAAGCTGGCACAGCCCCAGCCGATGGCATTGGTGAGGAGGGGGCTGCTGAGGGGCAGTTTGCAGTAACTGTGCTGTCCTAGGGTGATGTTACGATGCTTGTGTCCCCAGTTGTCTGCTCTGTTTATGCTGGATATTATGTTCTGTGCCTTCAAGACTGGATCTGAAGAGTGAAAGTTTTGTTTTCGTTTTGCTATCAGCTGCTCCCCCATGGCTGGCGGGACACAGAGATGGGACAGTACATGGTGCTGCTTTTGCTTTTTGCTTGGCTTTTTGCTTTGCTCTTGCTCTTGCTTCTGCTCATTAGTTAGTTTAGCTAAGCAGTTCAAATTTTTCCCTGGACTGTTTTTCCTTTCGTTTTTATTGGAACCACTCAAACCTGCTCTGGACTGGGACCTGGGAAACACTGAGAGTTTGCACCTTGTGGCTGCAGCAGCTGCCCCAGCACTGGAGGGACTGATAACAGAGCGACCAACCCCAAGAGAGACTTTCTGAATTTGTCATCTTTTTCAGAGTGGTGAAAGAGTGTTGTCACCTGGTATTGTTCCTTTTGTGTGCTGGGGGTGCTGTGCCTATTAAATAAACAGGTTCTTTCCACTTCTCTCCAAGGAATCCTTCCCAACCTGGTTGTGGGGAGGGGCCGTGTGGGTTTGCTTTCTGGAGGGCCCCCTTTGGAGGTTTTCTCCCAAATTTGCCCTAAACCAGGACAAAATTTGGTGCCCAACGCGTGGGGCTTGAGAGAGAGTGGAAAAAACCCTGGTCTGACTGCATTTTGGTTGCCATTAGTCTGTATTGGTATCAAGCAGTTAATGGCCATGTTTTCTGAATTCATAATATCTCTTGGGGTGGAGGCTTGCATGCATTTCTGGTCCCTAGGTGCGGAGGATCATTAACGGGACATCACACCATGATCAAAACGATCAAGTAAAGCAAATTTATTACAAAAAGCAAGCCATATTTATACTGTTCTCTACTGTTCACACCTCAAGCTAATACATGATTGGTTAAATCCTTTTTACACACGCATTTGGATATTTCAGGTAATTTTAGTTAGTCTTTCCTCTTCATGCATCTCGCTGTGGTTTTCTTGTCTGCCTTTGCATCCTGAACCGTCTGCTGCTGAGCGTGTTCTTCTTCTTTTGTGTCCCTCAAGGGCATGGTGACCTTACTCAGTTTCTATGAAGGCTGGATTGTGCATATGTTGCATATGTCCATTGTCTGCAAAAAACCCTCAACACTCCTCCCAATGCTTTCTGGTCATTCAAGTGCCCTTCAGCTGACTGGTTTCATGCTTTGAGCTTCAGGGAATTGCGCAATCTTTCAGAAGCTCAAATAAATATCATATTAGTCAACATCTTAATTGCCTTAAATTTCCCACCTCTTTTCCCTCATGTTTCCCCCCTTTTCTCTCCTCACGTTTCCCACCCTTTTCTCCCCTTTCTCATACATTTTCTTTCTCTCATTTACCATCCTTTTTGCTCAAGTTTATTGTCCTCTTTGCCTTCTATTCCCAGCCTTTTTCTCCCCTCACGTTTCCTCCATTTTCTCCCCTCATGTCCCCCCCCCTCTCCTCTCACGTTTCCCACTCTTTTCTCCCCTCATTTTCCCCACATTTTCTCCCCTTCTGTTTCATACCTTTTCTTCCTCTCATTTTCTGTCCTTTTCACTCAAGTTTACTGTCCTTTTTGCCTTCCATTTCCTGCTTTTTCCCCTCACATTTCCTGCCCTTTTGGCCCCTCAAGATCCCCGCCATTTTGTCCCCTCACGTTTCTCCCTCTTTTCTCTCCTCCGTTTCCTTCCCTTCTTCCCCTCATATTTTCCACCTCTTTCTCCCTCACATTTCCCTTTTCTCCCCTTCTGTTTCCTACCTTTCCTTCCTTTCATTTTTCTCCTTTTTGTTCCAGTTTACTTTCCTTTTTGCCTTCCATTTCCCACCTTTCTTTTCCTTCACGTTTCCCCCTGCTTTTCTCCCCTCACACTTCCCGCCCTTCTCACCCCTCACGTTCCCCACCATTTTGTCCCCTCACATTTCCCACCCACAATTCTGATTTTTCCCCCACCAAGTTCCTCTGAGAGCTTTAACATAACTGTTTCCATATTCTTTCAAAAATGGTGAACTTTATCCATAAGTAGAGCTTCCTGTATGGTGCACTCATTATCAATTCTGTAGTCAATTGAAGTAAGCTCGTTATTTCATTTAAAAAGATAATACATATCAAATTAATAGATAGAAGACATTAACAATATTTATTTAATATATTCATAACATATCTATTCCTAATGTATCTATTTTCATAAAATACCTAATATATATTGATCCTATATATGTTCCTAATATATATCTGTTAGTAACATATATAATCTATCTATCTTGTCTACTTATATCAATTGTATATATCAACTAATTGTAGAAATAGAAGGGGTTCAGAGCGGTCTGTGGCTGGGCTTGGATCCAAGCACACCAACTCCTCCCTGAGGATTTCAGAAAGCCAGATCCGGGCACTGAGGAGTCTTCTCTGTGGCCTGCAAAATTTCAGATATTTCAGAATATTTCAGGTTCTGTGACAGAAGCAGAGCCCACACAAGCCCGAAAAGAGCAGTGGATGCATTGGGGAAATGTGGCCACCACAGCTCCTCTTACCTTCCTGCCAACAGATGAACTTGGAGCGGCCATCCAGAGCCATAAATCAGCTTTTTGTGTCTTGAGCGCTTTGAAAAGATGTTCCAGCAACTTCCCCAGGACCAGGATCTGGATCTCTGTCCTCATTTTGACCAGCCTGGGGGCAGCACGGGGAAGAACAGAAGGGCTGAGGGTGGGCAGGAGCCCCCTGGGAGTGATTCCAGACCACCTCAGGGGCTGTGGGGAATGGATCCCTACCGATCACGGCTGTGCTTTGAGAGGGACCTTCAAAAGCCAGGGCATCCTTTGCCTGATGATGATGATGATGATGGAGTTTATGTCCCTGGCATGGAAGGTCCCTCTCCGCTCAGTGGCACCAGGGGCACAGCCCGTGCAGGGACAAGCGTGGTTTTCGCTTGTCCCTCAGGGAGTTGAGGATCAGGCTGGTCTGAGCTGCCAGGGCACGGATGGAGGGATCCTTGTCTTGTGCTTCCACTGTGCCAAGCTCTACAGCAAAAATGGAGGCCGGATGAGGCCTTGTGGAGGCGTTTCCCTCCCTTTTATCCCCTCATCTTTTCCTCACATTTCTCCCTCACATTCCTGCCTTTTCCCCCTCACGTTTCCCTCCCTTTTCTCCCCTCACATTTCCTGCCCTTTTCTGCCCTCACATTTCCTGCCCTTTTCTCCCCTCACGTTTGCCTCCCTTTTCTCCCCTCATGTTCCCCACCATTTTCTCCCCTCACCTTTCCTGCCCTTTTCTCCCCTCATATTTCTCTCCCTTTTTCTCCCCTCACGTTTCCCGCCATTTTCTCCCTCACATTTCCCACCCTTTTATCCCTTCACATTTCCCTTTACTCCCTTCAAAATAATCCTCCCAAGGCTCCCCACTCACCGGAGAGGATGGCAGCCACGATCTCCTCGTTCCGCTCTGTCAGGCGCCGCGCAGCCAGCCCTGGGCACAGAGCTCCATCAGCCCCTGCTCCCCATCAACATGGCCGCCCTGCCCTCCCCTCAGCAACCCGGGTGTGGAACCAGGCAAGATGGCCACCAAAGCCACCTGTGATGGCAGGGAGGGCACAAGAGGGACCCCTGGGGACTGGGACTCACCAAAGAACCTGAGGGCCGCCTCTCGCAGCGGCGCCTGAGGGCTCAGCAGGTAGGGCTGGCTGTCCAGCACAAATTGTTCAGCCCTGCTCCTGTCCTTGGCCAGCTGCAGAGAGGACAAAGGTGTGAGCATTCCTCAGAGCAGCCCCGTGGCTCAGAGCCCTCCCTCATCCCAGGGCCATGGAGGGGACATGGAGGACACTCCTGTTCTTGAGCAGGGTGCAGCTCCAGGCTTTGGGCCCACATGCAGAGCTCACACCCCTCACATCCCTCTACCATCCTCACCAAGCACTCGCCCATCTGCCATATCTGCTCTTTCTGCGCCAGCTCCTTGAGCTCTTTCCACTTAAGGAGCTCTGCTACAGCCATGACGGCTTCCTTGGAGGCCTGGGGGACAAAAGTTGTGAGGTGAAACCAGGGCCTGTGGAAGGAGCCCAGGCCACAATGGCTGGGACCCCTGAGGGGCGTCAGCCACTGCTCAGACATCACTACCTTGGCCACGCTGGGGGCTTGGTCGCTCATGTGAAGAACAAGCTGGACCAGGGCCTTCCAGGAGTTTCTCCTCATGGCTTTCTTGTCCCTCCATGCTGTTTTGCCCAGCAGCTCTCTGAAGAGGGAGATGGAGCGCTCCCGCAGACATTCTTCATTCTGGTGAGGGAGGAGGAAAGGTGAGATTTGCACACGGTGGCTCCCTGCCTGCCACCAGGAGGGGCTGAGATGAGGTTTCCTGCCCTTTTTCTCCCCTTACATTTCCTTTTCTCTCCCCCTCACGTTTCCTGCCCTTTTCTCCCCTCACGTTTCCCTTCTCCCCTCATATTTCCTGCCCTTTTCCCCTCACATTTCCCTCTTTTCTCCCCTCACATTTTCTGCCCTTTTCTCCCCTCATGTTTCCCACCCTTTTCTCCCCTCATGTTTCCCACTCTTTTCTCCCCTCACATTTCCTTCCCTTTTCCCACATTTCCCTTTTCCCCTTACCTTTCTCACCCATTTCTCCCCTCACATTTCCTGCTTTTTTCCCCCTCACATTTCCCACCCTTTTCTCCCTTCACTTTTCCTGCCTTTTCCCCATATTTCCCTTTTCCTCTTACCTTTCCCACCCTTTTCTCCCCTCACCTTTCCTGCCATTTTCTCCCCTCACATTTCAGGCCATTTACCCCCCTCACATTTTGGGCCATTTTCCCCAGCTCACATTTCCCGCCCTTTTCTCCCATCACGTTTCCCTCCCTTTTCCCACATTTCCCTTTCCCCCCTACCTTTCCCTCCCTTTTCCCCCTCATATTTTGGGCCATTTTCCCCCCTCACATTCCCACCTTTTCCCCTCACATCTCCCACCCTTTCTCCCCTCACCTTGCCCACCATTTTGAAACCAGACTCCATCCTCCAGGCTCCCAACCCAGAGCAGACAGAAGCCCAGCTGGGCTACAAAGCCCAAAATCCATCCCAGGAGAGCCCAGGGGAGCAGGACCTGCTCCCATTGCTTCTCCCAGGACCCCTCTGTGGGCTTAGGCTCAGCCTTACCGCATCAAAGAGGCTCCAGAGCCTCTGCACGGCCTTCAAAGCCATGCTGCTGGCCTCTTTCTTCTTCAGCTGCCCCAGAACATTGCGGAAGGTGCCCAGAGCCATCACTGAAATGTCCCAAGACCAATGTCCCAGGAATTTCAGCATCTCGGGCAGGAGGCTTTTCATTTTTTGTGCCTGTGTACAAGAGAGTTTGCATTCTGTGAGAATTTCAGCTCTCAAAAGAGCCACCAGGCCACGTCATGGCAGGCAGGGCGTTCAGAGCAGTCACCCCAGCACCATCCCAAGCCACCATCTTCTGTGAGACCTCAGAGTCCAGGTGCCACATTCTGCCCCTGACAGCCCCCTGCTCACCGTCTCGGCGCTCTCCGACAGCGTCTCCAGAGCCCTGAGCACCAGAGGGACCATTTCCATCTTTGGAGACTTCAGAAGGCTCAAGTTCTCATAGAGTGGGCTTATTCTGCTCTCCAGCACGTCACCATAGGCCAGCATCTGGGAAAAAAAAAAAGCAGCAGAGAGCTGGCAGGGCTCCCCTGGCACATGGCTGAGGGCGAGGCCATGCGGGCTTTTCCCTGAGGACTCACAGATAAGAAAGTGAGGCACGACTTCTGCTGCCCGGTGAAGGTGTCGTCCTGCCCGTCCTGGACTTGGGCTTGCAGCTCCCTCAGAACCTTCTCCAGAGTCTGGCGCACGGAGAACATGGCCTTCCACAGGCTGACTTTGTCACTGCGAGGCAGAGCGCTGTCAACATGGCTGCCTCGGCTACCACAGCTCTGCAGGGCTTGGGCCTGGCAGCCATCATCTCCCCACAGGGTAAAAAGCTCTCTAGGTGCTCAGGGCTGGTACCTGAAATTTGGTGTGGCCTCCAGAGCTGCCGTGATGACCCTCTCAGGCCACTTGTTCGCCATGAAGACAAGGAGGGAGTGAAAGCTGTCAGCGGTTGCTGCGTTCTTCTCGTTGCAGTAGCGGAAGATGTGTCTCACCACCTTTGGCACCTGCAGGGAACACAGGTCAGGGTGGTGCTGCTCTATCTTGGGCTGCCCTGCCCATTCAGGATTTAAAGAACGCAGTTAACCCATCTCAAAGCACTGCCAAAGAGGGAAGTTCACATCAAATAAGCCACCACACCAGGCACGGATTTGGCAAAAAGGTGTAAATTCCAGATCTGAACAGAGGTTTGGAATCAGCACCCAGAACAAAATGTCCAGGGAAAAGCACAGATCAGCAACAACAGCAAGAGCAGGTGAGGCTGATCTGGCTAAGCTGCCTCAAGGTGGCTTCAGGAACGTCCCTTTGGGAGGGAGGGATGGAGGCAGGAACCTGACAGGGCTCAAGGGCAAAGCAATCCCACCACAGGTCACTCACATCCGTCAGCCACATCTCAGGGGAATTCATGGCCTCCTCCAGAAACTCCCTTGGCCCATCCTTGTTCATGAGGTTGGAGCGTCCCAAGATCTCGATGGCCTCAAGGACAACTCCCGTCCTCTCGTCAGGCCCAAGGTATCTCCCAAAGGCCTGGGGCGGGAAGGAAGGGAGCAGAGGCCAGTGCCAGCCAGCGCCATTTTTCCCCCTCACATTTCCCATCCTTTTCCCACCTCACATCTCCCGCACTTTTCTCCCCTCACATTCCCCACCATTTTCTCCCCTCACATTCCCCACCATTTTCCTCCCTCACCTTGTCCTCCATTTTGTCCCCTCACATTCCCCACCCTCTCCTCCTCCCATTTCCCATCCACAATTTCTCACAATTCTCATTTCACCCAGCACATCCCTGTTTATTCTGTGCCCTTTTTCACACACAAATCCCCCCCTGCTGATACCACAGGTGAGATCCCCAGCAAGGTGGGATGGCTCCATACCTGAACTTTCCAGCTGCTGGATGCGTTCACCCAGGAGGTGATCTCAAATTCCCAGTCTTCTGGGGGCTCGACATCACTCTCTGACATGTCACCTAAAAAGAGATGATGGTGGCACCCGCGCCAAGAGCAAGGGGACATCAACAAGGCCAAGAAGATAAACAGGTGTATGTGGGGAATGCTGCCCACCACAGCTTCTCTTACATTTCTGCTCAAACAGGAACGTCATGAGGGTGCAGAGGATTTCCACCACCGTTGAGATGCTTTCTTGGGGCTTGAACAACTTGAAAAACAGATGGCCCACCAGCTTCCCCAGGACTGGGATCTGGATTGGTCCTCTGGGAGCATCATCATCATCCTCATCTTTATCATCCTGGGCGAGGCAGGGGGAAGAGCAGAAGGGTTGAGGTGAGGTTTGAAGGCGATTTTGGGGCTGTGGCTGTAGCAGGACACAGGGATGGAGGGTGACCAGGCCGTACCTCCTTGGTGGCACTGTCAGCCAGCAAATGGCACAGCATCTTAATCCTCTCTATGGCCCTGTCCTGCACTACTGCAATGTCACAGAACAGGTAATCCAGCAGAACCTGGGGACAGAGAAGCTGCAGGTGAGAAGAAAAAGTTCTTTCTCCCTCAAGAAAGAATTTTTGCTGATAACAAGCTATTAAATATCACTGCATGACTGATAAGAACTGTAGCGTCCCATAGTGAGATGCTCTGCCCAGAGGGAGGAGCCAAGCATTTATAATCCAGAATTTATATCCAAGCATTTATAATCCAGTTCTAAAAAACCAGCACGGCTTTCTCCACTGGATTCCCCAGAAACAAACAACAGCTGCCTCTTCTTCCACTGGATCTTCAGAAGAAGAATACTGTAATCCTGAAGAATACTGTAATTCTGAAGAATACTGTAATTCTGTTTCCTTTTCTACAAGAAAACAGAACCCTGCTCCAACAGAACCACACCTGACACTTCAGGAGGACTGCAGCCACAATTCCAATTAGACTGTAGCCACAATTCCAATCAGACTGCAGCCACAATTCCAATCAGACTGTAGCCACAATTCCAATCAGACTGTAGCCAACATTCTAATTAGATTGCTACCAACACCCTGCCCAACAAGGTGTCAGGTTGAGTTCTGACTCTGTCAGTGTTGTTCTAGTGTACTGCATTGGGTTTTTTATCCTTTTAAAAATTTTTTTATTGTTTTATTTTTTCAGTGTTGTTCCAGTATACTGCATTTTTTATTTTATCCTTCTTTTATCCCAAATCATTAAAAGAATTGTTCTTTCCTTTATTTCCTGCTCCCCTTTTTTTTTTTTTTTTTTTTTTTTTTTCCTTAGAGCCCCTTAATTTAAAATTTATACCAATTCAGAAAAACAAAGCCTCAAGCAGAGCTTGCAGGGAATCTGCTCCTTTGGCAGGAGCCAGGACAAGACTGGACATAACCCTGAGCTCCTTCCCCTCCAGAGTGAGGAACACCTGGAGATGTTCCTTCCACCTTCCCCTCCCACAATTCAAACCTCCAACATGTCCTGCAGCATCTCGCAGCTTATGGTGCCGGGAGAGTTGAGCACCATCACCTGCAGCATGGTGTCCATGGAGAGCAGGGTCTGAAAGGGTGACACAGAGCAGGTGACCGTGATTTTGGTGTCCCTCACACCACCAGGACATTGATCTGAACACCCATTTTGAGGGGAGGGATACAGGAACAGTCAGCAGTGATGGAACCCAGCATGGGATGAAGGAATGAGGGTTGGAAAGTGAAGCTGAGATTGGATCTGGAGGCTCCTCAAGCTCTCCCAACACTCACCCGAGTACAGAGGGTCGCTTGCTTGCTCGGCATTGCCGAGCGTGGGCGGAGGAAAAAGACGCTGTTGAAGCAAAGTCTTAAAATCTTTTTGGTGTCCAGCAATGCCCCGATGGAGCTGCCAAGAGAGAGAGGCCCAGTTGGACGCTGGCCATGGGAGCAGCACCTCGAGATCTCCTGCAGCACCACTGAAGGTGCTGTGGTTATTTTTTCAATTCCCATTGAAAAATGGGAATTGGGAGGGGGGGAAAAAAGTGGGAAAAGTGAGAGGAAAAAAGGAGGGATGGGAAGGATCTGAGGGCTCTTGGGTCGGTACCTCAGCCCAGCAAAGGCGACCATGGCGCGGCGCCGCAGCCGACTGCAAATCTCATCCCTGGGCTCCGAATTCAGCAGCACCTGCGGAGCACAGCTGGGTTAGAACGTGGCAGCTGCCACCAGAGCCATGCCCTGCCCCTCACAGGAGAACGAGTGTCCTGTGTCCCCCTCACCTGGATAATCTCCACCAGCTTGTATTTGGTGCAGAAATCGTTCAGGTCCTCGGAGAAATCATGGAGCATGGCGTCTCTGCACAGGGTGGAGATGCTGCGGAGGAACTCCTCCTTCTGCTCCTCCTCCTGGAACTGAGGGGACAGTGACAACGGGACAGCGGTGAGGATACCCAGAGCCCTGAGGGAGCAGAGCCAGAGCCCCCAGCCAGGCACAGCCACCATCCAACATTGGCACCACAGTCACAAGGGTTTGCAGGATGAGAGGGAGATGAGAATGTTGGTTCCATGATCAGAAGGCTTGATTTATTATTTTCTTTTATATATATATATATATATATATATATATATATATATATTTATATACTATATATATATATATAAATATATTTATATATATATAATATAAATTATATATATAATAAATTTTATATTATATTAATATATATTATAATTATATAATTAATTATATAATTATTTAATATATATAATATATATAATATATGTATTTATATATTTATATATATAAAAATATATATGTATTTATATATATATTTATATATTTATATATAAATATATAAATATATATGTATTTTTTTATATATATATATATATATATATATATATATATATATATACATTATGACTATACTAAAGAAGAAATAGAAAAGGCTCCTTCAGAAGCTGGCTAAACTAAGAATAGAATAGAAAGAATAAATAACAAAGGAGCTGGCTCCAACAGAGACCAAGAGCCAGCTCTGCCAGTGACTGGTCAATAAATCCAAACATCTACAGGAGACCAATCACAGGTGGACCTGTTGCATTCCACAGCAGCAGGTAATAATTGCTTACATTTGTTCCTGAAACTTCTCAGCTCCAGCAGGAATACAAAGATTCCCGGGAAAGGGAATACAAAGGAGTACAAAGGTGTCGGGAAACGTGAGGGGAGGAGAAAATGGCGGAAATGTGAAGGGGAAAAGAGTGAGAAACGTGAGGGGAGAAGGGTGTGAAACATGAAGGGGAAAAAGGTTCACACGAGGTTCCCGTGACCATACCTTGCTGGGGTCGGTGGCAAAATCGTGGATGAACTCCACAGAGTGTCGTGCGTACGCAGGTACCCAGCTGTCATCTAACAAAGATGGGAGAGAAGGGAGAGCTTCAGGGAGTGCCGTGACAGGAGAGAGGAAGGAGCAGAAAATGGCTCCCTGTGACAGGAGAGAGGCAGGAGCAGAAAATGGCTCCCCTTTGCTGCTAGGCCCCAGCCCTGCCCAGTCCCTCAGGGCCCCCTCACTCACTGAGATGTTCCACCCTGGTCATCTCGATGGGATCCTCTGCGTATTTGCTCTTTCTAGGAGGCTCCGGCTTCTCCCAGGCCACCTTGGGCCCACTTGGAAATATCTCCTCCATGCTACAGAAGAAAGGATGGCTCTAGGGAAGGGTGGCGTAAATGTAGCCGGGTGAAAATCAGATGAATTCGAAGCAAGAGGTGAGCTGTGCTCGCAGGTTTGTCACCAGCTGTGCACTCCCCGTCCTCTCTGGTCGCTGTCCTGAAGGACACTGAGAGTTGGGGGCTGCTCACTGAGGGTTGGGGGCTGCTGCCATGTCAACAAACCCTGGAACACAAGAGGTGTCACAGAGGGTCCGTTGTGACACCCCAGTGTTCCACACTGAACACTCCATGTGCGGAGCCCTTTTACAGAACTTATTCTATGGAGGATAATTTCTTTTCTATTATACAGAGAATCGTTTTATTTGTAGAGAAGAATTTATTAAAAGCAGCAATGAAATGGAGGAAGAGTCCTGAGCTGTTAAAGGTTATGGGTGGCAAAAAAGGCCAAGAGATGTGAGGACAGTGAGGGGGATGGACATGGAGACAGCCAGGAGTGGAAGGCTTGAGGGAAAAAGACAATTTGGAGGAGGAAATATGAGGGGAGAAAAAGGCAGGAGCAAAAAGGTGGGAAGGGTGCAACTTTCTCACTGAATCAAGCAGAATGCTGAAGAGACGTAATGTTACAGCATATCATAAAGTTATTTCTATCTGTGTTTTAGCTAATCACACATAGAGTACAAAAACATTGACAATACTTCTATCTAATTCTATAAAGCACACGTAGCTTTGGTCAGTGGCTTACTTTCAAAGACAATAGTTTGTTCATAAGAAGCAAGGCACAAAGGACTATTTAAACTTTAACTTTTTAAAGATATACATTAAGTAAATTTGTTACTACTTAAGGCAGCATTTAACATAGGCTTATCTTTTTCTCACGTTTGCATTACTAATTTTTCTGCTGCTTTAGCATTTCACTGTTTTTGCTTTCTTAGGCCTGTTTTTTCATACCTTTCTTAAAACTCTCTGATTTTTAGGATTCCCACAGGAACCACCAAGGGAAAAGAGAAGAAACCACGAAGTGGAAAAGGTAGGAAATGTGCTCCCCAATTCCCCAGGTGTCCCCTCCCCAAAATGAAGCACAAAGACCCTGGGGGATTGCTCAGATTCTTTATTTTTATTTGGTTCACGGGGCCTTCGTCACCCACACGCTCTTCTTCCTCAGCACCACGGGCTCGTGGCTCTGCAGGATGGTGCTGGCCTGGTGGTGGCAAAAATGGGGGTCAGCACCCCAAAATGAGGGGGAACCCCTCAAATGTCACCTCAAAATCCATCCCAGCAATTAAACACCCCCTGCTAATTAAAGAGCTCCTAATTAAACCTCTTGAATTAAAGATCCCCAACATACAGCCCCAAAGATCACCTGTTAACTCCCTCAATTAAAGACCCCCCCCCTAATTAACATCCCTAATCAAACATCTCCATTTAATCTCCCCCAATTAAACCTCTCAATTCAAACACCCCAATTAAACCCAAGTAAAAACCTTCTATTTAACCCCCCGATTAATCCTCCCAACCAAACCCCCCCAATTAAATATACCCCAATTAAACTTCCCAATCAAACCCCCTAATTAAATAGGGAAGGTTTTAATTAATTAATTAATTAATTAAAATTAATACCCCCCCAAATTAAGCCCCCCCCCCCCCCCACCATTTTTTGTCACCATCACTGGGGCACTGTGAAGGGAGAGACAAAACGTTGAGGGGGCTTCAATTCCCGTCCTCCCAAACCCACAATGCCCCCACCCCAATATCAGGAATCCCTCCCAAGGTACCCCAAAAATTTTGGGGACCCCCTCAAATCTTGAGGAGCTCCCCCAAATTTTGGGGAGCCCCTTCTCCCCCTGGTAATCACAACCCTCCCCAGGTATTCACGGCCTTCACCAACATTTTGGGAACCCCTCCTCGATTTTGGGAACCCCTTCAAATTTTGGGGACCTTCCCCCAAATTTTGGGGACCCCCTCGCCCCAGAATCGGTCAGGACCTCCCCCAGATTTTGGGACCCCTCCCCTCCTTTTGGGGAGCTCCCTCACCTCCAAATCAATCTCAGGTACCACAACCCTCCCCCAGATATTCACGACCCCCCCAAAATTTTGGGAACCCCTCCCCGATTTTGAGGACCCCCTGTGATTTTGTGGACCCTCCCCAGATTTTGGGGACCCCTTCACCCCAAAATCAATCAGGACCTCCCACAAATTTTGGGGTGCCCCTTCTCCCCCTGGCTGTTCTTCCCCCACGTGTTCACAACCCTCGCCCAGGTATCCACGACTTCCCCCCAAAATTTTTGAAACCGCTCCCGATTTTGGGGAACCCCCGCGATTCTGGGGACCCCCCCCCATATTTTGGGGCCCCCCCTCACCCCGAATTTCGAGGCGGCACTCGGTCAGGGCCTCGCCCAGCTCGTTGACGGCCCGGCAGGTGTAGGTGCCGCCGTCCAAGGGCCCCGGCTTGCGGATCAGCAGCGTCAGCACCCCCTGGCTGTGCCGGGCCAGGAACTTGGGGTGGTCCCCGATGGCCACCTGGTTCTTCAGCCACACCACCTTGGGCTGCGAGGGGCACACCTGGTCAGGTGAGCCCCGAAATGCACCCCAAAAATACCCCAGGGTACCCCAAAAATACCCAGACCTGGGGGTGAGTTCACAGCCCTATTGGGACACCCCAAAAACTCTTCCTCAGGTGAACCCCACACCTGGATCTGCAGCCACACCACCTTGGGCTGCGAGGGACACACCTGGTCAGGGGAACCCCGAAATGCACCCCAAAAATACCCCAGGAATCCCAAAAACACCCAGACCTGGGGATGTGTTCACAGCCCTATTGGGACACACCAAATCTCCACTCAGGACCCCCAAATCTCCACCCAACCCCCCTAATTTTGGGGTGAACATGCCCAGGGGTACCCCAAAATCCCCTCAGACCCCCAAATCTACACCCAAATCCCCCAAATTTTGGGGTGAACAGTGTAGGGGGACCCCAAAATCCCCTCAGGACCCCCAAACTGACCCCCAAGAGCCCCATAATTATCCCCACCCACCCAGTTAAGAGCAAAAGGATGAACTGGAGACCCCAAAACCCCCTTAGGACCCCAAAATCTACACCCAGCACCCCAAAATCTCCACCCAGGACCCCAAATCTCCACCCAAACCCCCCCGATTCCAGGCTGAACATGCCCGGGGGGTCCCCCAAATCCCCCCGAGGACCCCAAATCTCCACCCGAACCCCCAAATTTCGGGGTGAACATGCCCGGGGGTACCCCAAAACCTCCTCAGGACCCCCAAACTGACCCCCAAGATCCCCATAATTATCCCCTCCCACCCAGTTAAGAGCAAAAGGATGAACTGGAGACTCCAAAGCTCCACCCAGCACCCCAAAATCTCCACCCAACCCCCCAAATTTCGGGGGTGAACATGCCCGGGGATGCCCCAAAGCCCCCTCCGGATCCCAAATCTCCACCCAAATCCCCCCCAATTCCGTGCTGAACATGCCCGGGGGCACCCCAAACGCCCTCAGGACCCCAAAGCTCCACCCAAACCCACCCAATTTGGGGTGGAAAGGGTCAGGGGTACCCCAAAATCTCCTCAGACCCCCAAATCTCCATCCAGGACCCCCCCAATTTCGGGGTGAACATGACCGGGGGTACCCCAAAACCCCCCGAGGACCCCAAATCTCCACCCAAATCCCCCCAATTCCGGGCTGAACATGCACAGGGGTACCCCAAAACCCCTTTAGGACCCCCAGGGGTCCCCCATCTTCATCCCCACCCACCCAAATGAGAGCAGAGGGATGAACTGGAGACCCCAAATCCCCCCGAGGACCCTCCCCAACCTTGGGGTGCCCCCTGACGGCGCATTGAGGCCGGTGCAGTATCCGGCCACGGCGCTGCGATCCACCAGGGGCGTCAGGAACTGCGGGGCCGAGCGGAAATCGCGCTCCTGGTACTGGGGGGGCTTCAGCCGCAGCTCTGCCAGGGGAGGGGGCCCACAAGGATTTACAGGGGCGCCCCAAAATTGTTTTGGGGGTGATCATCGGTTGGGGTTTCACCCCCATGCACAAATAAGGGTGGGGGGTAATCAAGGTGAGGACACAATGTGTGGGTGACCCCCCGAAAAATGCTTTGAAATGTTAATATTGCCTGTTGAACAGCATCAATTAACAGTTCTTCATTAATTAGAAATCTCAATTTGGTGCTCAGTCAATGCCGAAATTTGTGGGTTGGGCTTTGGGTGGTTTTGGGGATCTTCCTGGACCTACAAAAAGTGAACCAAATCCCTTCAAATCTACCCCAAAACCACCTCAAGCTGCCCTAAAAAACATCTCAAACCCCTCCAAAACCACCTCAAATCCCCCCAAATCTTTTTAGTCTCCCCAAAACCACCTCAACCCCCACCAAAACCCCTCGAATTTTGGGGGGTACCCGCTTTGGGGATGCTTTGAGTGGTTTGGGGGACCATGGGGTTCTTGCAAAACCCACAGAGGTGCCCCCAAAACTGCCCCAAACCCCCCCAAATCCCCCCCCAACCCCCCCGAATTTTGGGGGGTACCCCACTTTTGGGATGATGGCAGTGCTGGAGGACAGCCCGGGTTTCTCGCTCAGCCCGCACAGGTACCCCCCAAAACCACCTCAAACCCCCCCCAAAACCATCTCAAAACCCCTCCTAAAAACCTCCCAAAATCCCTCCAAAACCACCTCAAACCCCCCCAAAACCATCTCAAACCCTCCTAAAAACACTCCCAAAATCCCTCCAAAGCCACCTCAAACCCCTCCAAACCTCCCCAAAACCCCCTGAAAACCCCCAAATCCCCCCCGAATTTTGGGGGGGTGACCCCGGCTTTGGGGATGCCGGCAGTGCTGGAGCTCAGCCCGGGTTTCTCGCTCAGGCCCGCACAGGCTCTCGCTGAACACCTTGCACAGGAACTCGTTCCCATCCCCAGCTCCGAGGGCCGTGCAGCGCAGGGGGCCGCTTGTGCTCCTACACCGTGAGCCACTCCTGCCCGGGGGGTTGGGGGGTCGTGAGGGGCTTTTGGGGGGATTTGAGGGGGTTTGGGGGGGTTTGAGGTGTTTTAGGGGGAGATTTTGGGATTTGAGGGGGTTTTGGGGGGATTTGAGGGGGTTTTGGGGGGATTTGAGGTAGTTTTTGGGGGTGGTTTGGGGGAGGTTTTTTGGGAGCTGAGGTGTCTTTGAGGGAGTTTGAGGGGGAGCTGAGGGGGCTTTGGGGGGGCTGTAAGGGGGTTTTGGGGGAGTCGTGAGGGGGTATGGGGGGTCGTGAGGGGCTTTTGGGGCAGATTTTGGGGGGCTGAGTGGTTTTGGGAGGCTGTAAGGGGGTTTGGGGGGAGCTAAGGGGGTTTGGGGGGCTGTAAGGGGGTTGTGGGGGGGAGCTGAGGGGCTTTTGGGGCAGATTTGGGGGGGCTGAGTATTTTGGGGTTCCTTTGGGCTGATTTTGGGGTTCCACTAAGTATTTTGAGATTCTATTGAATACTTTGGGGGTCCACTAAGTATTTTACGGTTCCACTGAGAATTTTGAGGTTCCACTGAGAATTTTGGGGGTTCCATTGAGACTTTTGGGGGGTTCTATTGAGATTTGGAGGTTCAGTTCAGGATTTGGGATTTCCATTGAGAATTTTGGGGCTCCACTGAGAATTCTGGGGTTCCATTGAGTATTTTGGGGTTCCACTGAGTATTTTGGGGTTCCTTTGGGGTGATTTTGGGATTCCATTGAATGCTTTGGGGGTCCATTGAGGATTTTGGGGGTTCCACTGAGTATTTTAGGGTTCCATTGAGTATTTCTGAGTTCCATTGAGAATTTTGGGGTTCCATTGAGTATTTGGGGTTCCACTGAGTATTTCGGGGTTCCACTGAGTATTTCGGGGTTCCTTTGGGCTGGTTTTGGGGCGCTGCCCGCTCACCATGGTTCTCTTGTCGGCCTTCATGCTGGTGTAGCCGGTGATCTCGGCGTTGCCGTCGTCCTCGGGGGGCTCCCACTCCACCAGGGCATTGAACCCCCAAACCTCCTTCACCTGCACCTTCCTGGGGGGCCCTGGTTTCTCTCTGGGGGGGGGGGGGGGGGAATGGGATCAGGGACACCCCAAAAATACCCCAAAAACTGCCCAGAAACATCCCTGGGGAAACAGCACACAAAAATATCCCCAAACCACCAAAAAATACCCCCCCAAAACCACCCCCAAATATACCCCCAAAATACCCCAAATATACACCCAAAAATACCCCAAAAATATCCCAAAACTGCCCTGAAACATCCCTGGGAAACAGCATGCAAAAATATCCCAAAACCACAAAAAAATACCAAAAAATACCCCCCCAAACCACCCCAAAATACCCCAAAATACCCCCAAAATATCCCAAAACTGCCCAGAAACATCCCTGGGAATAGCACACAAGAATATCCCCAAACCATAAAAAAATCCCAAAAAATACCCCAAAACCACCCCAAATATACCCCCAGAAATACCCCAAATATACCCCCAAAAATATCCCAAAACTGCCCGGAAACATCCCTGGGAAACAGCATGCAAAAATATCCCAAAACAACAAAAAAAACCCCAAAAAATACCCCCCAAACCACCCCAAATATATCCCAAAAAATATCCCAAAATCCCCCAAACTACCCCCAAAATATCCCAAAACTGCCCAGAAACATCCTGGGAAACAGCACGCAAGAATATCCCAAAACCACAAAAAAAATACCAAAAAATACCCCAAAACCAGCCCAAAATATACCCCCAAAAATACCCCCAAAAAATCCCAAAACTGCCCTGAAACAGCACCTGGGAAGTAGCAACCCAAAAACTGCCCAAAACCACCAAAAAATCCCACAAAACACCCCCCAAAACCACCCCAAAATCCCCAAAACTGCCCTGAAACACTCCTGAGAAACAGCATGCAAAAATACCCCAAAAACACCCAAAAACACCCCAAAATCCCCCAAAACACCCCAAATATACCCCCCAAAATACCCCAAAAATACCCCCAAAATATCCCCAAACCACCCTGAAACATCCCTGGGAAATAGCACCCAAAACTACCCCAAAAACACCCAAAAATCCTCCCAAACCACCCCAAAACCTCCCAGTGCCCCCAGTTCCCAATCCCAGTGCTCCCAGTCACTCCCAGTTCCCAATCGCAGTGCTCCCATCATTCCCAGTGCTCCCATCATTCCCAGTGCTCCCAGTGCCCAATCCCAGTGTTCCCAGTCCCTCCCAGTCACTCCCAGTTGCCAATCCCAGTGCTCCCAGTCACTCCCAGTGCTCCCAGTTGCCAATCCCAGTGTTCCCAGTCACTCCCATCACTCCCAGTTCCCAATCCCAGCGTTCCCAGTCGCTCCCAGTGCTCCCAGTTACCGACGATGCGCAGGCGCCACTCGGCGTGCCCTCCATGCCCTCGATGCGCACGCTGAGCCCGCAGCGCCCCGAGTGCCCCCTGGCGGCGGCGCGGATGAAGAACACCGTGTCCCGGCCCGACGTGCGCACAGTGCACGGCCTCGCGCAGGGGCCCGCCCTGCTTGGTGCACGTCACCTGGGGGCGGGGCTTACCCTGCCGAGGGGGCGGGGCTTGGTTAGATCTATGGGGGGGGGGGGGGGTGGGGTTGAGGTGTCCCTATGGGGCTGTGGGGTTGAGGTGTCCCTATGGGGCTGTGGGGTTGAGGTGTCCCTATGGGATCTGTGGGGTTGAGGTGTCCCTATGGGATCTGTGGGGTTCAGTTGTCCCTATGGGGCTGTGGAGCTGAGGTGTCTCCATGGGATCTATGGGATCTGCAGGGTTGAGGCGTCCCTGTGGGATCTATGGGGTTGAGGTGCCTCTATAGGATCTGTGGGGTTGTGGGGCTGAGTTATCCCTATAGGGCTGAGTTACCACTATAGGGCTGAGTTACCCCAATAAATCCATAGGGCTGAGTTATTCCTACAGGGCTGAGTTATCCCAATAAATCCATAGGGGCTCAGTGACCCCAATAAATCCATAGGGCTGAGTTATCCCTATGGGGCTGAGTTACCCCAATAAAACCATACGGCCGAGTGACCCCAATAAATCCAGAGGGGCTGAGTCGTCCCTATAGAGCTGACTTCTCCCTATAAGGCTGAGTTACCCCAATAAATCTATAGGGCTGAGTTACCCCTATGGGGCTGAGTTACCCCCAATAAATTTATGGGGTAGAGTTATCCCTATGGGGCTGAGTGACCCCAATAAATCCACAGGCCCGAGTGACCCCAATACTCCCTCGGGCAGAGTCCCCCAGATTTTGGGGTGCCGCGCTCACCTGGCAGGGATGACCAGGCTCACCTGCTCCCCCACCTTCCTGACGTGCGTCTGCCGCAGGTGCCGGGGCAGCCGGATTTTGGGGCGCTCTGGGGGGGTTGGACAATGTTTAGGGGGGGATTTATGGGGCAGAACCCCCAAATGTTGGGGTCTCCCCCGATTTTAGGGTCCCCCCTTACGCATCACTTCCCCCTTTAATTCCTTCAGGTTCTTCTCCCCAAAGTTTCAGCTCCATTTTTGGGCTCCTTCCCTGTTTTTAGGCTCCTTCTCCATTTTTGGGCTCCTTCCCCCATTTTTTAGGGTCTTTCTCCATTTTTGGGGTCTCTCCCCATTTTGGTGTCACTCCCCATTTTTGGATTCCCCCCCTTCTAGTTCTGGGTTTTCCCCACTTTTTGGGGTCTCCTCATCTATTCTGGGGTCCCCCCTCCTATTTTGGGGTCCCCTCTCATCATGATTTGGGATTTTCCCTCAAAGGGTCGAGGATCCCCCCCAAAGGTCAGGAATTGCCCTTTGGATCTGGGGATTCCCCCTTGGATTTTGGGATTCCCCCTTGGATTTAGGAATTCCTCCTTTGATTTAGGGATTCCCATTTTATTTAAGGTTTCCCCTCATCTTTTTGGGATACCCCTCAGGATTTTGGGATTTCCCCTTTGATTTAGGGATTCCCCCTTTGATTTAGGGTTTCCCCTCATGTTTTTGGGGTTTCCCTTTTGGCTTTTGGGATTTCCCTTTTGGTTTTTGGGATTCCCCCCTTGGGATTTCCCCTTTGTTTTCAAGATTCCCCTTTAATTTAGGAGTTCCCCCTTTAATTTAGGGGTTCCCCCTTTGATTTAAGGGTTCCCCCCCTTTGATTTTGGGATTCCCCTCATCCTTTAGGGATCCCCCCTTTCCTTTATGACTCCCCCTTTCCCTTAGGAGTTCCCCCCTGATTTTGGGATTCCCCCCGCAGTGTTTTCGGGTCCTCCTCCTGATTTCGGCGTCCCCCCGCAGTTTTTCGGGGTCCCCCCTTTCTTTTAGGGGTCCTCCCTTTTCCTTATGGATCCCCCTTTTTTAGATCCCCCCTTTTATAGATCCCCCTTATTTCCCTGATGGATCCCCCCTCATTTCGTGATTCCCCCCAATTTCTGCCTCTCCCTCAATTCCTGGCTTCCTCCGATTTCGGGGTCCCCCCACCCCGATTTTGGGATCCCCCCTTTCCTTTATGGATCCCCCTTTGTTGGATCCCCCTTTCCCTTAGTTATCCCCCCGGATTTCGGGATTTCCCCCCCGATTTCGGGGTCCCCCCCAATTCCTGCCTCCCCCCCTCAATTTCGGGGTCCCCCCCCTCAATGTCGGGGTCGTCCTGACTTCAGGTCCCCCCTGATTTTGGGGTTCCCCCTTTCCTTTATGGATCCCCTCCTCGATCTCGGGGTTTCTCCCCCTGATTTCGGGATTTCTCCCTCCCAAATTTCTGCCTCCCCCCCAATTCCCTGCCTCCCTCCCTCAGTTTCGGGGTGTCCCCCCAAACTCCGGGCTGCGCCCCCAGACCCACCGACGATCTCTGGGATGGTGCCGGGCTGGGCCATGGTGGCCGGGGGGCTGCGGCCCGCGATGTTCACCCGCCCCCCACGCGGAACAGCAGCTTCTCCCCCCGTGGGCAGCCCCCGCACCGTGAGCCCGCAGCGCTCCACCAGCTCCGTGTGCGCGGG